>JBBNEX010000594.1:0-21684 GCA_038021265.1 Cyprinella venusta
TCAAATCTCATCGAACATTGTTTCAATACCTGTTTTTTATAAAGTATTTAGTTTACTAATTAATTTCCACTTTGAGTTCTTAGAAGAGAAAAGTAAATAAAATCTTGATAAAAAACTTTATGAGAAAAAATAAGTAGCTTAGTCTTCAACGATTTTACTTCCATATATAAATAACTCATCCATAAATCGTCTTTAATAATAACTTATAAATAATTGGCTTAATTCTTGATTTCTTAAAATTTTACAGAATCGTGTTTTTTTTCCTCACGTCTTTTACTTTTTTTCCTGGGCTCAACCATTGAATATTTGAGTAATAACTTACATCATCATAATCAGATTCAATATGAATCAAAAAAATTTTAACTTGTTTGACGTTTAATGTTCTCGATCTTATACGATTTTTTGCACTGAAAAGTGATTATGTTATAGATTTTGAGGTATAATTTACAATAAGTTAGAAATTATACATTTTATATTTTTTATTTAATTATTCATTGCATGTGTCACTTTTTAAAATATCTTTTTTGTGATTCTTTATTTATAAATGTAGATAAATTAAAAAATACCAAAAAAAATATATGACATGTTTGGTGCGTATTATACTTGTCAGTTTTTTGCTCACCTAATAAAATTTATGGCAAAATTTTTTATAAGTGTCTTGCTGTGCTATCGGTCAGGATAAAATATTGAGAAAGGCGGGATCAGACCCATGGGCTGTGATTAGCCCACCCCTAAAATTATAGTCAATTTTTCAAAAATAAAGATTTTATTGTAAATTGATCCGTATCTCGGCTATTATTTTCTAAAAAACAAAAAAATTTCGTATAATAAAAAAATTCACAATCATGAAATATTTTCCAGATTCACTCTGAAAACTATCTGATGTAAAAAAATTTTAAAATTAACAAGTTATAATATTTCATCTTGTTTTTAAAATTCTCATTTATATTTATTTTTACTCTGTTTTTTATTAAAGATGTTGCTGGAACTAAATCAATTCATTGCAAATCATGCTCATTTAAGTCCATTTGAATTCTCTTCATGCACTGAAAATGTAACCAGTAGCATTGTATATTATACGTCTGACCCGGCTTTGCAATGTATCCAGGCTGTTGCTGCTGACAAGTTTTTATTAGCAGAAACGGTATCATTTTTTTTTTTGCATCAGTTTTGTCAATCCCTTTTCCCTACACATCACGACTTGTATTCCCGTTGCCTCTTCGAATCCATCCATATTTGTAAAGCTTTAATTAATGGTTCTAGTATTCTTAAGTTTCAAGTAATTCTCAATTATAAAATTAGATGTGTGAACAATCGATCGATTTTTGGATAAGCGCCCAGGATTGGTATTCGTATACCTTTAACCAATAAACTTAAACAGTATTTAGAATCTGCTTTAAAATTCATATTTATTAATATTATTAGTGAAATACAAATTTTATCTGATGAATTTGTGTAAAATCAGAGACTTAAACTAAATTTAAAATAATTTTAATTTCACATTTATCTCCACATTCAATCTTTTTGCATGAATATCAAAAAAGTTTTATGTTTAATCATTTATTAATATCAAATAACTATATTCTTTGAGCGGTATCAATAATAATATTATTGATATAGAATTTTTCTTTACTTATTAATTTCTTTTAAAGGCTATTGATAGATTTGCATTGAATTAATTTTAAAGGATTGGAGATAATTTAGCAAAATGAAGCGTGGCGAGAAAAATATGAATATTAAGTGTATCAATTGGAGATTGAATCTTAAATTCTTTTAAAAAATTTTAAAACACTTTTTTTCAAATTTAATTTACCAAAATAAAACAAAATTTTTGATCATATATATTCTTGATGTATTTTCCTATTTAAATGACTCGAATCATGTTATATTTAATATTTACTTGACAATATTCCAAAAAATACGAATTTTAAATTATGGCCTAATAAAAACACATTTGAGATTAAGATGACTTAATTATCTGCTTGCTTGGATTATTAGTTGATTATTCTTATATCCACAATTGAAATTTATTAAACAACAAAATTATTTAACAGATTCCAACCTTTTTTTTAAAATTATCAGAGTTATTATGAAGGTAATGATGAAAATTAGCTTTTTGTAACGTTTTTGCTAAAATTCAAATAAAAATTCATAAAAATAACTACTTTTGGTCCTTTTAATATTTTCCAGCTCTGTTATTATCCCTTCATATAATTTTCCATCCAGTGTAATTTTCTACATATTTTATTTTCTATAATTTGAGTATTTTCCTGATATTTGAGACAAATCAGGAAAAATTTATCTTATTCAAAAATTTAATAAGAAATTCCCAAATATAGCAAAAGAATTGGAAATCTAAAAAATAAATAATTAACTTTTTCTATCGATAAATATAATGAAAGATTTTGTGATAATTTAGACCAGCGGTGGGCAATTATCTTTTTCAAAGGGCCACATTATCAAAATTTTAGATAAAAACGGGCCGGATATAAAAAAAAATTATTTGTGATAAAAATTAATCGATTTTTGCTCATAAAATAGAAAATAATGTGAGGTTATTTCATTTAATCCTGAAATAAAACAATGAAGAATTTTTGAAAACTGAATAATACAAGAATTTTTGTGTTTCAGATAGGTGAAAAATAACTGGGAGGTAGCAGCCACCTCAGAATTCATTACAAGTTTTTAATTTTACATCCAAATCCAGTTTTTTTAAATGCGGCACCTCTCTTAATTTAAAGAGACGCCCGCATTTTTATGAATTAGTTTTAAAATTTTAAGATTCTTCATTATGTGTAATTTTAAACTTGTAATCTACAAATATTGTACATAAATATCAAATCACAATAAGTTTTTGTTGATGAGGTCTGCAAGTATAAAAATATTGAGAAACAAAAACTCAGACTTATATGTTGACAAATAAAGATTAAAAAGAATATAAAAATACTTTATGAAACTAACTGATGCTATATTATGTGAAAAATACGTTTAAAAAAATTAATGAGACTGGTATAGTCAATTTCCATAGTTCACTAACTTGTTAATGTACGGCTCAAAACTCGATGTGCTGAGTCTTAATATCGATTATATGTTAGAATTCGTAAGAACAAACCTGTTTTTTATTTTTTATTTATCATGTAGGAAAAAGTCTATATGCAAATGTAAGTTGATGCAAATCTGGTTAATAGTTAAATGGCAATGTTTTAAAGATTTTTTAATTTATCAGGGGAATAAGATGAGTAAAAATTGATCAAATTCATGCTTAAAAACCATATTTCATAGAATTATTGGATTGAGATCTAGATGTTCTATTTGCAATTTATTGTCAGCAGATTGAGGATCATAATTAAATGATGACTTGATATGATAAAATTATTGATAAATACCCTAAAATTTACAAATCATATCGAAAATTTTTTAAATGAACTAATTATTTTTTCAGGATATTTCACTTATAACTTTTGATCCGATTTTTGTGTTTTTAGCAGAGCAAAGAGAGCAAATTTCATTAGCGAGTAGATGAGAAAAAAGTATAATCTTTGCCTGAAACAATTTTACTTCCACATATTAATCGTGAGAAAAAATAAAATTATCTTGAAGTTTAGTGTAAAGTTTATTCTATTTTTGCATGACATCTGTCATAAAAACGAAATCGCTCATCCATTTATCATCTTTAACATATAATAATAATTCACAGGCTATATTTTTAATTTATTAACTTATAGTAATATCATTTTTTGTTTCTTCGGCACTTTTAAACATTTTTCCGGGACTCAACCATTACACCATTTGTAATTCAAAAGTTACGTTGCGTAACTTCAAAAGTTACGTTTTTCGCGCATGTCACGACATCGTCAGTTCAAAAGTTACACTGCGTTAATTCAAAAGTTACATTTTTTTTAGTGTCATTAAATTTTTAAATTAATAAATTTATAACTTTAAATAAAACATCGAGACAAAATTTAACATTAATGGGGGTTTGATAGCGACTTTTTGTTACTGCGCGCTAAAAAAATTGCTTCATTGTTTGTCGCGACATCTGGAGATAACTGGCTGCTATAAATAGAATAAAAAATTTATTATCTGATTTTTTTTTCTAACAATGGATATTCCGCAAAGACATTCTAAAAAATATGCAAAAATTTCTGACGATCTCAGATCTCGAATGGTGGCATACATTGAAGAGCATCCAAATATTCCAATCGCTGAGGTTTCAAAAATATTTAAAGTTAATGAATGGACTCTTCGAAAAATTTTCAAAAAATTTCAAGAAACTGGAAAAATAGAAAAAATGCCAATCGGAGGGGCCAGAAACTCAAAAATCGACGACCAGCACAAGGAATTTTTAAATCAAAAATTGGAAGAAGATCCTCTGTTGACATTAAAAAAACTGAAGGAATTACTTTATTCCAATTATAATCTAACAGTATCCGAAATAACGGTTGAAAATACTTTAAAAAAACTAAACATTACGTTTAAACTAACTCGCCTCGTGCCTGTATCAAGAAATACAGAAGCGACAATTCAATCTAGATTTGAATTTGCTCAGCAATTCTTAGAAAGGTTTCTATGGTCTTTAAAGTTTTAGACTTCCCGTTGGAAATGAAAATATAATTTTTTTAGACGAAACTGGTTTTAACCTCCACCTTCGAAGATCTTTTGGGAGATCCGTAAAAGGACAGAGAGTTCATGTTACAGTACCAAATAATCGCGGGAGAAATATTAGCGTGGCTGCCGCCATGAATGTTAATGGTCTTGTGCATCATCACAGTCTAATCGGAAGCTACAACGCTAATGAATTCTTGACTTTTTTGCAAGAAATAAATCAAAGGCTAGCGGGGTCTCGATACTTTATCCTTGATAATGTCAGATTCCATCACTGCCGTGATGTAATAGAAGCAATTGAATCAGCCGGGCATACAATTCTTTTTCTTCCGGTTTACTCGCCTCAGCTAAACCCAATTGAACTTTTGTTTTCTAAATGGAAAGCAATAATAAAATCTGGCGAGCCTGCAATAAACTCTCAGCAATTAATTCAAAAAATCACGATTGCTGCAAGTTCTATAACACAGCAAGATTGTGAAGGATGGATTAGAGAAAGTAACCGATTCATTTCAAAAGCTCTTCAAAGACAATCATTTTAAATTTTTTATCGATTTTTAATTTCTTAAAAGCAAAATTTATTCAATTTTTTTTAAATTTTTGAAAAAATAATCAAGTAAAGTGAATATTTTTAACGAAAAAAAATGTAACTTTTGAAGTAACGCAGTGTAACTTTTGAACTTACGATGCTGAAGCATGCGCGAAAAACGTAACTTTTGAAATTACGCAATGTAACTTTTGAATTACAAATGGTGTAAATTTTTATGTGAAAAATAACTTCACAATAATCAGATTCCATGCCCTTTAAAAAATATATAATTTATGGGTATAATGCTCTATCTTATAACATTTAGTGCATTAACAAGGGAGTTTTTATTGATTTTGTGGCATAATTTACAATAAAATAGGATTTATATATATTTTTTATTATTTATTTAGATCTTCATTGCATTTGTCACTTTTTTTAATATCAGTTTTGTGATGATTTAATCATAAATACAAATTAATTAAAAAAATAAGAAAAAATACATCACATGCTTGGTGCGTATTGAACTTGGCCGTTCTTTACTCATCTATTAATAAATTATCGGGAAAAACTTTTTCAGTAGCTGTCTTGTGATACAATCGGGCCGGATAAAATATTGAAACGGGCCGGATCCGGCCCGCGGGCCGTAATTTGCCCACTGCTGATTTAGACTGAAAAATAGACCAAAACAAAATTTATTATTGTTATGAAGAAAAATAATAAAACGAAAATGAAAATGAAAATGCATAAAATAGAAAATGAGAAATCAGGGTATCTATCTGTTCTATGTTGCGTTATCGGTACAAACCGACAAAGAACTCGTCCAATTAACCTCTTTATATTTTTTATAAGAAGGTATAAAAATAATAAATTTGGGTAGTATTGGATGCAAACTGTATTGTTTTTGCACGAACATTCTACTCACTTCCAACTCACGGCAGATGTGCCATTAATTGTAAATACAGAAGGTTTTTTAGATTTTAAAACCTTTTTGACAAATCATGAAATACAATGTTTGTAGAATCATGATGAGTTTTAAATACTGATATCAAGGAGTTTTATCGAATGCCAAAGCTAAAGATAGAAAAATCTGTAATGTAAATTCGAAGGCAAATGTTATTCGATATTTTTACGACCAATCCCACAAAAATTAATGCCTTTAAAACTCTGAAAGTCAGGTTTAAGCACGATAAACAAAGAAGATCAAAAAATCATTGGAATGTGATAGGAAAAGTTGACATGTTTAAATCATCATGATAGATTAATTGGTTGAAAAAATTTACTAGATAGTATAAAACAAATTTAAATATTTCTATAAATTCAGTAAGTTTACCGATTTACAGGGTTTTAAGTCATTATCGCGCATACTTTAAAATGTCAAATAAACATACAAGCAACGAAATAAGAAATCTTATAATTAGTGCTGCAGGAAAAGGAAACAGTCAAAAAAAATTTGCGATATGTATAATTTCTCTAGGCACGTTGTTTACAGAGTTCTCAAAGGACATGACCAAGAAGGACGGATTGAAAGAACGAAAACCGGTGGGCAAAAACAAAAAAATTGTTTGAGCAACAAATTGATTTTATTTTAGATTTGGTTGATAACGACTGTTCAATAACATTAAAACAGATAAAGGAAAAGATTTTCGATTGATTTCATGTTTCAATTTCAACTGTTACGATATCGAAGGAATTAAACGCTTTTTCATATTCTTTTAAAAGAGTCCAGTTAATCTCAGAGAGAAGGAACACACCAAACACCATTCAAGAAAGATACGATTACGCGCTAAAATTTATCAGGAGCTATTCGGAGGACCACAATAAGCTATTTTTTATGGACGAAACTGGCTTTAATATCAGCATGAGATCTGTCTATGGAAGGTCTCTGTGTGGAACTTCTGCTACAAAAAGGATCACATCAATAAGGAGCAAAAATATCAGTGTATCCTGTGTTATGAACAAGTTGGAAATGATATTTTATGAAGCTTGTCATCAAACTAACAACTGCGAACTTTATGGATCTTTCCTAACCAGACTTTTCGATGTTTTAAGCCAGAGAGGGATCATGTCAGCTACATTTATCCTTGATAACGTTCCATTTCATCGAATTCAGGAGATCATTAATTCTTTTACTGGTTTTAATCATAAAGTACTGTCACTGCCTCTATATTCACCCTTTTTGAATATCATTGAAGAAGCCTTAAGTTAAATGAAAAGCATTGTGCGTAGAAATAATCCAATAAATTTAGAAAATTTACTTAGCAAAATTAATTTGGCTTTTTCTTCCGTAACCATGGAGGATTGTGAAGGCTACTTCAGGCACATGAGACAATATATTGAAAAGTTCCTACATAGGCAAGAAATAGAATCATAAATTCGTATTTCATTTTTATTTTACACTAAAAATTACTTTTTGAATTTTTTTTATATGACGCGCGTTAATAAATTAACGATGCGCGACATAAATTTAACAGTGCGCGTTAAAGCCTTAATGATGCGCGTTAATGACTTAAAACCCTGTATCTTGACTTTTTGAAGATATAATGGTCGATTTTGAACTCGTTCGGTCTCGCTTTAATCAAAAAATATTTTGTATTCAAAAAAACATTTAAAAATAAATAACAAATGGCATAATCTGATGAAATTTTGCTCTTTAATAATTTATAGTTTTATAACTTACGCCAATGTTTCATAACATATACATATCTAATTTTATACCCTCTTTCATTTTCAACTTTTTCAAAAAAAAGATCGTATAGAAGTGAAAAATAAGACTGTTAAGAATGTTTTTTTTAAACAGTAAACATACATGTTTTATTCTATATATTATAAATATTAGCTCTCATATCATTGTAAAATGCATTTTCGAATAAAAATCTTTCACTATGAGAAAATTTTGGATTCAATTACAGTCAACATTCATATATTTTACTTTAGCTTTTATTTTCAACATATTTTTAATTGTGAAAGACACACAATTTTCAGTTTGTATTTTTACTTATGTTAGAAATAAAAAGGGAAAATTTTTTTTTATTGATAATTTATGTCTAACGTATGCAGTTGATAGAAGAATAATAGAAATACAATTAAATACAGTGATACCTCGCATGACGTACTCCTCGGATAATGTACGCTGCGCTTAATGTACTTTTTTTTTGTGCCTATTGATAACTCGTCTAACGAACCTAGTCTCACACAACGAACTGAATCAGATTCAACTATTTTGCTTAAGAGCGCGTGTTTGTTATGAAATACGATTTATTTTTTAGATCGAAAGATATCAACACACAAAATTGCTCAAATCCGAGATTTTATTTTTTTTGTCGACAAACAAATTAATTTTTTTTATTGTATTTAGGTAAAAATTATACAATGCATAACGTTCGTTTCGCATAAAGTACTTACTCCTAGAATGAATTAAGTACATTATGCAAGGTATCACTGTGCATTATTATTAATCTATTGGAAGTAAAGGTTGAAGAATTCAATGATATTTTTACAAAAATCATATTAAAAAAAATTTTAAAAATTGCCAAAGAAAGACACAAATTAATCGATCAGAATAAAATTGAATTCTATGTTGGTTAAAAATCGGTCTAAATTTTATCAAAAAGATTATTGGCAGAATCAAGGACAGTAACTAATATAAATATTAATGAGTTTTGGTAGATGCCGAAAAACGGTTTAAAACTATGAATAAATAAGGTATCCATATTTAATGAAAAATCTCTTTTCTGTATCTAATGCTATAAAAAAATTTAGTTTAAAAATTTTATAAAGACATTACAAGAAACAAAAATCCTGATTATTACATATGATCTTGACGTACTGGCTAATACAAAAATTACGTGAACATTTATTTGTATAATTTATATGTTTCGAAGACAATCGTCAAATTAAAAAAATATTCGTAAATGTTGTCGATTTATACGATATATATGTATGATAAAATATTTTAAATTTTCTAGATCTATCTTTGTCTAGATCATGATTTGATGATTTCTCAAAGTAAGATTTAAATGATGCTCATAGATTTTTTTATCATTCAGTGCATATTTTCCATAATTTGATGCGCATTTGCCATATTTTAATGGATATTTCAATTATTAAGTGCGTAATTTTTTTTTATTTAAATCAAGAAAAATTTAAGTTATTTTTTCTACACTTGTAGAATTTATATCAACGCACCTATTTGAATAGTAGCGAAACGATTATTGAAGACTGATTTTTAAATATTTGTTTGATGTTTTATTTAAGAATTTTTTATCTTGTTGTATGTGGAACAAAAATTTAACACAGATTTATGGCCTAATTGATAATTCCTGGAATCTAAAAATTCATATGGATACCGGAGTACAATAAAAAGAAAAGCGTGGAAGATCTAACTCGCATTATTTTTCATCAAGAAAATATAAAAGAGGTTTTAGCCTTGGCGCTTCTTAATTATTGATGACTTACATTAAATAGGACAGTTCCTTAAACATATCAGCGTTAGATATAAGGTGAAAAATTTGTTTAATAATGTTTTTTGGATAATATTCCTAAAACACGCTATAGGGTGTGTATTATAATGTTAGAAAAATCTATATTCAATCATTTTGTAAAAGTTAAGAATTTTATATTGAAAAATAAAAAAAATATTTATTTTTTATCTAAAAGCAATATCAATTCAAGCAATTAATTTTACGCTAAGGTTGATATTAACTTAGATCATCATGAATTGTTGGTCAAAAATATCAATGATTTTAATATTTATCGAATTATCTATTTTCTATGAATATAAAGTATCATATGAAATTTTTTTTACCGTCAAACCATGACTTTCCGTTTTAATGGCTATTACGACGAACCATTTGCAAAGGATAAATAACTTAAAAGATTTTTTAAATAAACAAAATATAGGAGATTTAATTAAAAAATAAAAAAAAAGAATAAAATCTTCTGTTCTCGATATTAAAATACAAAATAAAAATGCACACTGAATTTTGAAAAATGCGAATTAAATTTTTGCAAACGCGTGCCTAAATATGGCAAATCGGCTTTTAATTATAAACCTAGGCTCTGAATTATGGAAAATGCACATTAATTAACGAAAAACTCTGTAAAAACGGATTAGGATCAAACCTTTAAAAAAATATTTTACATTGAAAAATGATGTTCAAAGCATAATAACTTAACATTATAATTAGCATATATTTTTTATTTTGTAGTAATAATTTTATATTAACGATGATATTTAAAAACACATTAACCGGTCTTATATTCGATCGTCTCTCATGTACCAGTTTTTGTTAATTATGTGACGCGAAAATGAAAAATACGACAGGATTTACTGTATTTTTTTGTTCATCTAGATAAGGGCTCGTCAAACAACATACTACGTCACATTGCTGTGCCATTTGAAACTTCCTGTGGTGCCGATAAAGATAATATTGTTATTTTTCGACAATCTCGTGAAATTTTTATCATTTTATATACTTCATTTTATACTCGCTTAATCCAATAGTCGTAAAATAAAAAGATCACTTGTTTTCAGGATAATTTATTAAATTTAAAATATATTATTTTTTAAAAATAAAAGATTTGTTGTCTATTTGCAGGAAAATTTATAATGAATTTGATAAAAATGAAAAATTCGTATATTTAAGTGATTATAAAAATAAATATGCTAAATATCATAAATTAAAATAAATATATATTTAATACAGCCCAAAAACATCTTTCTTGAAAACACCGAAGGATGCTCTATGGGAAAAAATCCTAAAAAATACATCTTACATCGATTTATAACACGCAAAATGATCACGGAATATTCATTTGTTTTATATATGTGTGAAAAATTTGTCAAATCAAACTAAGTTTCTTATCAAACTTTAAATTTATATCGAAACCATTCTCCATCCTAAACAAAAAGCTCCTTTGTAAAATAATAAAATCTACTGAGAGCTACGCCTAGTCGTTACGCATGTTGATTGTTGACATTTCTCCCCCTTTTGAGGAAACTTGGAAGGTTTTCTTTTACAAATTTAAGATTTTCGGGTGGTATTGTAATTTTTCTTTTCCCGAGTTCCATGAGAGGAGATTCTTGAGCAGGAAGTTCTTCGGTGATATCTTTTAGGGGATCATTTTGTTCTTAATCTTCGAAAATGCTTCTAGGTAAGGATAGTGCATAATATGGTTTGAGTCTGTTATGATGTATGATAAGATTTTTTACGGGACCCTGGGTTGTTTCCACTTTGTAATTAACCATGTTCACTCTCTTTATAATTTTCACTGGTCCCCAGCAGTAGGGATCTAGAGAGTTTCTGTTTATCGTTTTGACGTATACGAGTTGTCCCGGGTGAAAAATATGTTCTGAAACTTTTTTATCGTATTGATTTTTATAAGAAATTTGACTTTTTGCTATGTTATTTCTAGCTAGCTCTTCTTTGCGTTTAAGATTTTTCAAGAGTTCTTCAACATAAACGTGTAATGATCGATGTTTATCGTTATTTTCTATACCGTATAAGATTGTGCTAATCGTTTTGGCAGGATGTCCATATATTAGTTCGAAAGGTGAATATTTTGTTGTGTCGTTGACAGTCGTGCGAATCGACATTAAAGCTGAGTCCAAGTGTTTGTCCAAGTCTGTCCCATCGTTTCGGCATAGCATAATTAATTTTTGCTTAACGCTTCTCACGCATCTTTCCGCTAGACTATTTCCTTTTGGAAGATAGGAAGTTGTGCGTGTTTTTTCACATCCAATGGCTCAACATAGGCTTTGAAAAATTTCTGATTCGAATTGGGTTTCTTGATCAGAATCAATGGTCTGTGGAACACCGTAACGACACACGATTTTATTATAAAATATTTCCACTGTCAGTTTTGCTGTTTGATTATTGACTGGTATGGCTTCTGGCCATTTTGAGAATCTATCGATGAATAATAATATAAATCGATTTCCAGAATTTGTGGTTGGTAATAGTCCAATCAAGTCTACATGCCAGGATGTGAAGGTTTGAGAAGTTTCGATGGGGATCAGCGGACTCCTTGGCGTTGGGTTTTTGGGTTTGCATTTTGCACATTTTGCACATTTTTTTACAAAATTTTTTACATCTTCGTTCATGTTGGGCCAAAATAGGTATTTTTTTATGAGTTTTGTTGTTTTTTCTGCCCCTGCATGGACAGAGTTCACTTCATGATAAGATTTTATAAGTTTTTCTTGTTCGGAAAGTGGCATTACTAACAGTTTATTTCCTTTTGCGTCTTTGAAATATAAGATTCCGTTCTCTGTTATGAGATTTGATCTGTGCTTCCAAAGATTTTTTGCATCTTCGTTCAATGAGTCAAGTCTAGATTTATCTAGTTTTGATTCTAATATTGAGATGATTGATTTGATAGTTAGATCATTTCTTTGCAGCGAGTGTGTTGGGGATAATAAAACCGTAGCATTTAACGATCGGGAGAGAGCATCTGCTCAGTGTTTTGAGTTCCTTTTAGATGTCGTATTTCAAAATCGAATTCGTTAAGATGAATAAACCATCTTGCACGCCGATTATGGCAGTCCTTAAATGAATTTAGATATGTAAGAGGATTATGATCGGTTAGAAGGGTGAATTTTCTCCCGAGAATATATGGTCGGAATTTATGAGTTGCGAAGATAATAGCTAATATTTTCCTGTCTATTGTGCTGTAGTTTCGTTCAGTTTTATTGAGTTTTCTACTTGCAAAATAGATAGGCTTTTCTTTTCCATCAATCTCTTGGAGTAACACGGCTCCAAGTGCAGTAGAAGATGCACCACATTTTATGATTAGTGGTAGATTCGGTTAAGGAAATGATAATGTTGGTAAATTTAAAAGTTTTTTTAAAATACTTCGAAAAGATTTCTCATGCACTTCCTCCCATACGAATTTTTTATTTTTTATTAATAAGTCATATAACGGGGCGGCCTCATGAGCGAAATTTTCTATATAACGATTTAGAAAACAGCAGGTTCCAAGAAATCGTTGGACATCATTTGAATTTTTTGGTGTCTGCCATTCCATAAAGCACTTTATTTTCTCTGGGTCGGGTGATATACCTTCTGTAGAAATTACGTGCCCGAGGAAGTTGAGTTTTGGGAATCCAAAATGACATTTTGAGGGTTTTACTTTGAGGCCTGATTCGGATAATAATTTAAGAACGTGTTCTAGGTGGCAAAGGTGTGATGACCAGTCTTTAGAAAATATAACAATGTCATCAATGTAAGCGAGAGCAAATGGAACGTTGTATAGTATTGAATCTACAATTCTTTGACATGTTGCCGGAGCATTGTGAATGCCAAACGGCATTACTTTGAATTCATAGCAACCCTGTCCTGGTCCGGCAGAAAAAGCCGTTATAAAGATATCTTTTTCTTCGACTTCTACCTGCCAGTAAGCAGAGTTAAGATCAAGGCTTGTGTAATATTTAGAACCGCTAAGCCTGTCAATAATTTCTTCAATTAGAGGAAGCGGATATTCATCTCGCTCTACTACTTTATTGAGTGCTCTATAATCAACACAAAATCTTCGCGTGCCATCTTTCTTTTTTGGTAGAGTGACGGGTGCTCGCCATGGACTTCGACTTGGACGAATGATGTCATTCTTTAGCATATCTTTTATTTGTTTTTCTGCTTCCTCAACCAGTGCTAGTGGAACGCGATAACATTGGCTTACAACTGGTTTGCTATTTCCTGCATTAATTGAATGCTTAGAAATTTTGCATCGACCAATGTCATTTTTCGATGTGGAAAAGGATTTGATATTTTCGTCGATGATACTGTTAATCTGCATTTTCTGAAATTTATCCAAATCGTTTGAGATTTTTGTTGAAACACAAGAATTTTTTTTGTCAATTGAAGAGAGTGAATATAATTCTTTGCCTTTTTTAGTATCAATAAATCGTCTAACGCAAAAGTTATATATGTCCACAATCAAACATTTTGATGCTAAGAAATCTCTTCCTATAATAGCATCAAATGTCATATAGTCGACAATATAGTATCTGCACTTTGATTTTACTCCATCTAATTTGATAATTAGGTTTATTTCGCTAATAATTTTCATTGAAGACCCGTTAGCGACTTCTACAGTGTATGGGACCGCATATACAATTGCGTCTTTTGATTTAATAAGCGAGGATTTAATAAAGGAACTCGCTGATCTGGTGTCAACTAATCCCAATATTTCTGTATCATTTACGTAAACAGGTAGCAATATCGGCTTACAAGTTGATGCTGCACAAGATTCAAGATTATTATATGGTTTATCAGAGCATGCTAGGATGACTGATGTGATAGCATCAATATTTTTTGGAGGAGACAGCCTTCCTGTTTCTAGTTTGATTGGACTAGATAAAAGAGAAGTGTAGTCATTATTAAAATTACTATTATATATAAGATTAAGTTCGTCTTTTTCTTGAATAGCAGCAGTTTTAAGTCGCAAATTTTTACAGATGCGTTGGGTGTGTCCAATTTTCCCGCAATTTTTGCATCTGGCATTACCACGGTATAAAGGCGTAAGATGTTTTCCTCCGCATTTCTGGCATTGGGGCTTTTCTTTATATCTTGAAACGAAATTTTTAAGATTTTTTTGCGTTTCGGGTATGCTGGGTTTTTTCATCTGATTTATAAGATCTTCAAGCCGATCGATTCGCAGAGAAAGTTCATCTTTTTTGGTGGTGGCTCCAACAGTCTTTTCTGCTGATAATTCTTCAAGAAGAGTATTTGATGCTTTTATTGCCGATTGCAATGTCAACGATTTTTTTGTTTTGACTATTCCTCGGATGTGAGACGGTAGCGACGCTAATAATTTATGTAGGAGCATCGCGTCTCGATCTTCTGTTTGTATAGAAGGGCGAAAAGAAGTTAGAATTTTTGAACATCGACTGATAAAAGATTAAATTCTTTCTCCTGGGCGAAGAGCAGCTGATGTAAAAGCCGTGAATGGGTCTTTTAAGTTACATGCTACAACCAATACCTGAAATGTTGCTTGTTTTAGAATTTCGAATTCGCTATTTTCGTCTTTTTTTCCTGCTTTTAGGTCGTTCAAGCATTGAAATTTTTCATCAATTTCATTCCTAAGGTCAGCAGGGGCAGCGAGTCTTAAATAGGCAATTTTTTGTTTTTCAGGCCATCCTTTCACATCTGCCATTAATTCGAATGTTTCAAAGGAAATTGATGGGTCTTCGTCCAAGTGGAATTCAATATAATCCATATATTTTCTCTGTCACCAATGTTGTAAAATAATAAAATCTACTGAGAGCTACGCCTAGTTGTTACGCATGTTGATTGGTGACAGTACTTTGAGCAACGGTAACTTTTGCATAGTTGAATCTTCAATATGATAGGTACAGGTTAGATAATTATCTATAAATTTTTTATAAATAAAAATTATACCAATCTCTGTAGAAAAATGATAAAAAGTTTGATTGGAATTTTACGACACTTGCCCTAAATAATTTTCACAAAATAACATTTTTCCCGAAAACTATTTTCCCTATTGGTTCATTTTCCCTATTATCACATTTTCCTAAAAATGAATATTTTAAGGCTATTATTTAAAATTAATATATAATTTTATATGGGTGTATGGAAATTGATAATTTATAGATATAACTATTTACCGATCAAAAATTATTTCATAGATAAAAATTTTTACATATTTTTTATTTAGTTTTCTTAATATTTGGCGTATAATTATCAAATGTTTATTGAGATATGCAGATGTAAACAAAAATTGCGATTAATGAAAGTACCGCTGAAAAAGAGTAATTGATAGGAAAGTTGAGCAAACGTTATATTTTTAAGGTAATTGCAAATGGCAAATTAGATAATTGCCACAAAATTTAATGCGTTCACTGTTATTAAAAATTTATTTTTCGTTGTTGAATTAAATTGATAATATACCAACCTCAATAAAAACATCAGCTTAAGCTTCAGCGAGATGAAGACCATAACCGGAAGAAGTGTTCTAATTCTTATGTACCATCAACAACCAACTTTTTTCATGTAATTCAAATGAGCCAGTAATTACAAGCCTTCACACGATTAAAAAAACCTATTGCTGTGTGCATTGCAACTATAGGAAGTCGGTCAGATATTGTGGAAGATGATTGAATACTGATTGTACTACTCATATCTCTTCAAACAAGACTTCCATTTGCCCCGTAGCTGGACTGATGATAATGTTACTGTTGAGACTTACGACGAGAAGCTTTAAGTTTATAAGAAAGATATAGAAAGCATTCTCAGTATAGTTCTCTCTTCTGACATTTTGACCTCAAACGATAAAATGCTCTTTGGTGTAACAGGACACAGAATGACGCCGATTTTAATTAATAAAAAAGTTTTAAATAATTAATTATTAATATATAATAGTAATATCTCTAAGATATTTTCATTATTTTAATTAAAGTAATTTTATTTTCGATTTTAAATTTTCAAAATTTGTGCAGGCGCATAGATTATCTCTGCATAGAAAAATTTTATTATTTATGAAAAGATTTTTAAAACTACCTTCTATTTTTATTATTATGCATTTTTCGAAAAATTATCTAATTTTGGAAAGTGGCGCATACGAGAAAATGTTTTCAGAAAAATTTTTTCGGTAAAGTGAAGCAATACGAGGTACCCATTATATTAATACCTAAAAATTATTTATAAATACATTTTACTCAAATCGCTGTAGGAAAAAGATAAAAATGTTTCTGATTCGACTGAATGAAGTTTACATAAATATCAAATTCATCCCAAATTTAATTTACTGAGGCTAACTAAATATCTTTAGACCTAATTATATGATTGATTAAAGACATTTAGTTTATCTCATGCCATACATATTACACATAAATTATAATCAATCAAATCAAAAGGAAGTGTTAAAATTAATATAGCTTTTAATTGATTAAGAAACAACTTTTATAAAATTGAAAAGTAAAATAAATATCCATTAAATGAGAACCTGAATATTTTAAACATACAAATGATCTGATGAGTAATCGTTAAGTAACGAGTAATTTTTTTCAATGAAAATCATTGATAAACCTATAAGCCAAAAAGAATAAAAGCTCTTTTAACCGATTTAAATTTGTATTGTAAATTTATACAATGGTTAAACGTATTTTCGACTCCTTATTCTAGAAAAATCACTCAATATTATATTTATATATAATCTCAAACTATTTGAAATAAAAAATGAATATATTTAAAAGTATACATAATTATTTGATTACTTTGAAAATATGTGATTATAATCATTAATAATGGCTTAGAAAAACTAAAGATTTTCGTCATATAAAACAGATTTCAAGATTGGTGGAATAGCCAGTTTCATGACGTAAAATATGTAAAAACTCAAACAGATTATGCTTGCTAAAAATAATAAAATAGCTAAGAAGTTCTTTTAAAGGAGAATATTTCCTTAATTCTGTATAAAGACTTTATTTTCTCTCGTGCAGTGATAACTAGCTATTCAACTATATCGTGCATATCACAAATCAAATTACTACCTTGGTATTCTTTAAGTGACATATGGTCAAATTCTTAATCATAAACATAAAATTTTTATCATTCAATTATGAAGTATATGAATTGATCTGTATTCTTTTGTTCAACACAAACCACAAATTGTGAATATTAAAACACAAAGGATCTAAATCTTTACGGAATATTATCATTTATATTAAAATAAGATAAAAAAGAATATATTAAATAATTTATCTATATGAAAAAACATATTGCAAATACTCGCATCAAAATTCATCACTGTCAAACATTATAAGATCAAAATACCGAAAAAAATATTCAATTTTATCTAAAAAGGATAAAGTAATCACGGAGAAAAAATTTGCATAAACTTTAATAAAACATTTTTGTCCGAAAATCAATTTCAAAATCTTTAAAGAAAAATTTATTTGAGTGGCATAATTGTATTACCTGACCATTACTTTCATTTTTTGCAACTGACGGTACAACGAAGGAACAAAAAAAATTTGCATGCGTCAAAAAAATTGTTTAAACTCTTCATCAATAAATGATAAATATTTTAGAGTTTTCATTATTCTTGCGATTAATAATTCGATTTATCTGACTAAAAATAGTTTAACAAAACAATATATTAATAAGAGTTGATATTTCTCTCCATTTCGAAAAAGGAGCTTAAAATATAACAACTATGGCCAAAAAACCTAAATAGTTGCAGTATCTGTGACTTTCTTTTTTAAAAAAATCTTTCAAAATTAATATTTCATTAAATTTCAGTATTAATTGTCAACCTAAATAAACGAAAGCGCTATTTTGAGAGATGATCAATTATATTGCCATCAGTAAAGATAGCTGAGATTGTTTAATCTAAAATCTTTTGTGCGTATTTTATAAAAAACAATAATATAATGAATCAAAAGAGGATCAATTTTTATCATAGAATAGATTCTTTGCAGAATTAACTATCTAATAGAAAAAGTTGAAGTGAAGTTTACTCATATAATAAAAGACTAAAATATGTACCAAAAGCCTGAATTGTTTGAAAGCAAATATTAAATTAATAAAAAACGGATATAGATGTATCGATACCAAATGAATATAGATGTCGAAATGTTTGTTTACTAGCAAGAATTTCTTATTACTCATATAGTCATTAAAGATGATAAAAATTAATCTTTTTGATAAAGAAAGAGAAAATAATATTACTGAATAGGACGAAAATATTTAAAATATCAACAACAATCTTACTTGCTCAACAAAATAAATTAAGAGATGAAAGAATGAGCAATAAATTAATGAAGACGAAATTCTGATTACGGTAGATAGTTTTTAAATGTAAATTTTGGTAACAAAAATAAAAAATAAGACACTTATCAACAGAGTTGAGATATCGTATATAGTTCAAATGAATGGACTATTTTGTTAGATGTTTACTTTGCGGTCTTCATGAAGTAATAAACAACAAATTTAAAGATTACTTAAAACTTTAAACTTTAATATGACATATGGCTTAAATTTTAATCTTAAAATTTTTTAAACTATTAATTGATTAATTAAATGACTTAATTTAGAAATATATAAGGTCATATATTTTTATCAATTACTGCTCAAAATAATTGTTATTCATAAAAGCAAAAATGAATTGATTCACGATGGATATGATTAAAAATTACTGCTATTAAAATACCATTGAATAATTATTTCTTTAGCTTAAATAACATATTTTAACCTTTATGACGTCAAAGGTCAATCATTAACATGATTAGGTTAGATCTCTCCGAATATTTATGATTATTTCATTTATATATATAGACAGAAATTTTACATTTTTCTTGTCACTTTTACAGCACGATTGATAATTATTTTGTGAAATTATGACCTTTTACATAAAATTTTTCTGAACCTCGATATTTTTTATTTACACATACTAATTTTACTAAATCTTATAACAAATATCACATTTTTATCACACAAGATCATTAAAATAAATTTTCTATTGATTATATGCTTTTAAATTAAGTTTATTACTATTTTTTTTAAATTTACATGATGGTATGACAAAGGAAAAATATGCATTTTTTGAGATTTTACCATTTTGTAAGATTTGTTCGTAAAATTGTAATTTAGAAATACGAATATGTGAATTTGTTACTACTGATTCAAACGAGACTGAAAAAATCATAGTTTTAAACTTTACTGCGAAAAAAAACCACAAATCTACTAATTAAGATATAATTTATAAATAATAGTTAAAAGTATTGGCAAACTCTCTCTGTAACATATATAAAGAAATGAACTTGTTAGATATTAATAGCAATATTCGTCTTTCGGAATTTTTCGGGCGCTAACTACAGAACAAATCTCTAGTATTAATGCTTTGATATTCGACACTAGACTAAATACTATCTTATATAAATATTTGGATTATTTAGAAATATATAATTCGTATAAATATAGTCATGATTACTTTAAATTGTGCTTATGTTATATTGTTTAATCGATTTAATTTGGGATCGGAAGCTAAAAATAATCAAATTAAATGATTTTATTTTGGGTTCTAATCAAAATTACTCTGACAGATTCCTTTGATCTAGCTCCAATAGTAATATAATTAAAATCTTATTTATATATTTTTTTAAATAATTTATATCTCAATCAAGTACAACAGTACAAATTTCATTTAAATATATTTTTTACTTTACCTAGCAACATTTTTTAAATAATTGACGACAAGAAATCTTACGTCACATTTTTTATCAATAAAATCTAATGATTAATCATAAGTAAAAATTGAAAAAGGATTTTAGTCGTTACTATTACATTGACGATTATGCGCACTAAAAATAACCATCTCAATCATCAATTTTACGATAATATCTCCAAGGACTTATAATTGCGTAAATGAGAATTGAACAATAGATAATTCTCCTTAAATAAATATAAATTAAATTTTTTTTGGCTGCTGGTATTCGCTTGGGACTTTTTATAAAATATATTTCTAATACTCGAGAAAGTTAAAAAAATACCTGAAAATAAAGAAAATGAAATACTGACATTTTATTTAAAAAAAATCCACCAGTTTTTCATCATGTATATATTTATATCTAAAAAATTCTACTATGATCAGATGCATTTCTTTAAAAAACTTATTTAAGAAACTTTTGGAATTGGAAATACTGTTGGATATTTAGCGAAATTTTTAAATTATCATACTTTACAAAATGTAATGAAGCGATCGGCAAACTTTCAAATGTGTTGTGCGAAGCAACTCACCTATATTATTGAAAGTGCTTTATTTATAATTGTTACTTCAAAGTAATAGAAGGAAAATATATAAGAAGATTTTGGTGAATATAAAGGACATGTCGTAAATAATTTCTACAAAATAAATCTTTAATATCTTAATTAGAAGAATTTAATGCTAAAATTATCATATTTACACTCTGATACTTCGCATTACGTACTCCTTGAACAACATACATCGCGCATAATTTACTTTTTTTGGTAGTAGATAACTCGCATAACGAACCTTGCTTCGCATAATGAACTAAATAAGATTTAATTTTACACTTAAGCGCGAGGGTTTGTTATGAATTACTATTTGTTCTTGAGATCAAACGATATCAACACACATAATTACTCCAAACCAGGTTTAAATTTTTTGCGTTGACACAAAATTATTTTTTTCTTATTGTACTTTTTTTTCAAAGTCTGCTTCGGATAACGATCGTTTTGCACACAGAACTTACTCCTTGAACGAATTAAGTACGTTATACGAGGTATTACTGTATATTGAAGAATTAGGTACATGTCTTAATATACATTTATAAGGTAAAGACAAGACCTACATTAAAATAAATGAAATTGTTTACTGGTGATATAAGTACGTTAAAGTACACATAATAACATCTTAAATTTACTATAGAAGTTCACGAACTTATAATGTGCGTTAAATCGTGAAAAAACAATCTCTGATTTTTGTTATATTGAAAAACAACAAAACGAAACAAAAAAATCAGAAAAAAATTAATTATTACACACTTATAAAAATAAACTATATTTGTGTAAAGGTCA
>JBBNEX010000596.1:0-21574 GCA_038021265.1 Cyprinella venusta
CATGAAATAATGTCGTGCTTCATATTCTTCCAATAAAATCTCGTGCTCAAGTAACTGAACGTTTTATCGATCCCAAGATGAGACAGAATTTTGTTGTGTACGTTTTTAATGAGGCGTTGTTTCAGATGAGAGGGTACCACTGGGCGATTACCTTTACGTCCAGAGTAACAAAGGATTCCTTCAACCACATTGTAATTTTTGTAATATGGAACATATTGATTAGATATTTGTAAAAAAATATTTTCTAGATCTTTGTCTTTATGCTGTTCTTCCTTCAAGTCAAATTCACTGACGACCTCGACTGTGGCTAATGAGCGAGATAACGAATCAGCTATTATATTTTTCCTTCCTGGAATATGTACAATGCTATAATCATATTCTTCAAGTTCTAGTGCCCAACGTGTTCTTCTTCCTCTCAAATCGACACATGATTTCAAATAAATAAGAGGATTATGATCCGTTTCGAGTACAAAGGGCTTTCCAAGAAGATAATGGCGAAATTTTCTAGTCGCCCAAATGATAGCCCAACATTCTTTGTCTATCGTTGCGTATTTTCTTTGAGTCGAGTTCAAAAGTTGACTGGCAAAGGATATAGGGGTATCGATACCATCAATCATCTGAGAGAGACAAGCGCCAACAGCGATGTCAGAAGCATCCGTCGATAGTTTAAATGGTTTTGTGAAATCTGGAATACGAAGAGTTGGGATATTCTGTAGTCTCCTAATGATCTCTGAAAACGACTCCGTGCAAGAAATATCCCACACCCAGGGCGCTCCTTTTCGAAGGAGCTTATACAGTGGCTCAGCGATTTGTGAGTAATTTTATAGGAATCTGTTGAAATAGTTGGCTGAACCAAGAAAGGAAGACAGCTCTTTGACATCTTTTGGTATTTTCCAATTACGTAACGCCTCAATATCGGATTCACTAGGACGAATATTATTCATTGATATAACAAAACCCAAATATTTAACTTCTGTCTTGGCAAATTCACATTTTTCGAGGTTAAGTTTGATTCCACATTGTACAAATTTTTTCAGTAGTTTGTCCAATATATCGTTATGTTCATTTATTGATCTTGCGAAAATCAGTACATCATCCAGATAACACATACAACCTGTCTCATTTTCCAGTACCGAATCCATCAAGCGTTGAAAAGTTGAAGGTGCATTTGTCAACCCGAAGGGCATTACATTGAATTGATATTGGGGAAAACCAGGTCCAGGACAGAACGCGGTTTTCGCTTTCGAATTTTCATCTAAGGCCACTTGCCAATATCCTGATTTCATATCCAAAATAGAAAAGTATTTTGCACCTGATAACCTTTCAAAAACAGAATCCATCAATGGTAAAGTATATTCGTCCCTCACTGTTTGACTATTAAGTTTTCTATAATCTACGCATAAACGGTAAGCTCCAGATTTCTTTTTTACCAGAATCGCAGGCGATAACCAGGGGCTGTTGCTCTGGCTTATTATTTTATTATCGAGCATTTCTTTGATTTGCCGGTTCATCTCATCTGTAAGATGAACAGGAAGTCGGTAAGGGCGGGTTTTGATTGGTTGATCACAATGTGTTATAATCTGGTGTTTAATAATATTTGTGTAGCCAATGTCTGTCGAGGATGTGGAGAAAGCCCTAGCGTTTTCTGTTAAAATGTCAGTTATTAAATTTCTGGTAGGAGGAGGCGTGTTTACGGCAATATTTAATTTATTGTGGTCCAAGTTATTAATTGTAGGAAAATGAATAATATCCCGAGAATTTAAATCAATTAATATGCTATAAGCCTTTATGAAGTCCCTCCCCAAGATAGCGTCATAATTCAAATATTTAATGACATAGAACTTCCAATTAAGAACACGCCCATTAATTGTGAAATCAATTTGAATACATCCCTCAGAGTTAATGATATCTCCTGAGGCTGATGAGAAACGGACATGAGAAGACTGGAAAGGTATACCTTTAACATGTTCACTTTTAATAAGGCATAGACTGGCTCCTGTGTCTATAAGAGCTTTTAACTCGATCATAACATTCCTTATATTGAAAGGAATACAACAATCGTCATTATGAGAATGAACAACACCAATATAATTCTTATCAAAATAACGTTTAAAATTAGATTGTTGTATCGGTTTCTTGCACTTAGAAGCGAAATGGCCTTTTATTCCACAGTTGAAACAGGTTATGTGAGCTTTGCAATCCTTAGAATTATGGTTTGTTCTGCCACATTTAATACATTTATTTCCTTTAGGAGATATGCTGTTAAATTGTTGAGTTTCGATACTATTTAATCTTTTTGTTAGGTGATCGATTGATGCTTGAAGGGAATCCAAATGCTTGACCATACATAAACTATCAGTCGTAGCTTCTTGAACCGTTTCTGGATCATTTGCGGTTGCGAACACTTCGTCTAGTCGACTCTTGCATCTTGATGTTGACGAAAGCAATATTTGGGCTTTATCAATTAGTTGCATAAGTTTTAGGTCTCCAAACAACCTAAGACTTGAAGAAACATTTTCGGGAACAGATTTTAGCAGTTTCTGCTTCATGAAAAACTCGAAATCGTCTGTCGACAGATTTGGTCTGGCTGTTTTCAGTAGCCGTTCAGCCTTCTGAACAAAATCAGCGGGGTCTTCTCCCGGCAACAATACAAGATTATCAAATTTCATAAAAGAAGAGGAGAGAGAATCTTGAGATGAGACGGGCTGCAGAAATTTAATCAGCTTGGTAAACTTTACTGCAGTTGGCTTTTCGTTTAAAAGCTCTGATTTTATATATTTTTCAAGGAATCTTCCTTTTAATAGGGCCGGTAAAATGGCAGCTTTACGATCATCGTTCCAATCATTGGCCACTGCCATGATTTCAAATTCAACAATCCAATCTTGGACATTACAATCATTATCGAGAAATTTTGGTTTCAGTGGGTCCATTTACTTCTCTGTCACCAATATACAAACAATGATAATTATATATCTAATGATAATGATAATTAATAATTAAGCCGCCCGCGCGCATGTTTGTATATTATCACGCTACACTGTGGTTTAATTATGTTAGCAATGGCATGAGCAAATATATGTTAAAACGTTACCATGCCAATGAACTCTTGTCATTTCTTTAAGGTATCTGGTCTTGAAAAATTCTTGACCGCTTCTATCTTGTAAGGTAAAGGAAGACTTCCATTCGAGGAAATTCCATGACCGAGAAATTCAATAGTTTTTTTACCAAACTCGCATTTTTCGGTATTGATAACAAGGCCATAATTCTTTAATTAATTGAATATTTGACGTAAATAATTTTGGCGGTCATTCTCCGTTTTACTAAAAACTAACATATCATCAAGATACACAAAAACGAAATCCATGTTTTGAAAAATTGAATCTATAAATCTCTGGAAAGTTTTTGGAGCATTTTTAAGCCCAAAGGGCATCCGAAGCTATTCAAACAGTCCAAATGGAGTTATAACTGTTGTCTTTTGAACATCTGCCTCAGCAACTGGAATTTTATGATACCCTCTGACGAGGTCTATCTTCGAAAAAAAATTGACACCCCGCTAAACTAGCGGAATTATCGTAGATGTGGGGGCAACGGATAGCGATCAGGAACTGTTAAATTATTTAAGCGTCAATAGTCCCCACATATTCTCCATCCCCCTGATGACTTCTGAACCATGTGTATGGGAGATGACCATGCACTGTTTGATCTTCTTACTATTCCCATATGTTCCATCTTGATAAATTCATCTTTAGCAATTTCTAACTTCTCGGGGGGGGGGGGGGGGGTAAACGCCGAGAACGACTGTAAACTGGATGTTCTTCCGTTATAATATAGGGTTTCCCAATCAAATACGAATCTTTTGCAATCAATCGCGAACGACGCCATTTTGTGGCGCCCATAACCGCACACTTTTTCAATCAACCGCGAATATTTTGCGACCAAACGTTAACGATACTTAATTTCAATGGGAAAAAATATTTCAAAAGAGGAAAAACTGAGAATTATTCAAAATCACCATGAAGGGAAAACTATGATCGGGTGACTTTTGCGCACACGACACTTGCGCACCGACAGTTCCGCACTTACATTTGCGCACACCGACTTTTGCGCACACCGACTTTTGCGCACAATTACGCATAATACCCTTATTTTTTATCGTTTTTAGTTTTTTTAAATACCCAATAATGATTTAATGAACAGTAGTAGCGTTTTTTAAATTATTAAGGGCAAAAAGTTACCATTTATCTATTTTTCCTTTGTAAATACTAATTAACAGCTGTTTTTAGGCTGTATTATATTATTGTATTTTTATTAGGTATAATTGATTATTTATAGTCTCATTCTACACTTAATTCAGTAAAAGGTTATAGATGATCGCCGTTAATGTTTGTTTAGATTAAGAAATTTAGTTAACGACCTAATTTTGTGCATATTTTTAAATTAAATAAATTTAAATATATAAGTCATTTGGTTATCTTTTAATCTCATCTATATACATTAAAAAAGTAATTTTAGACAAAATCACATGATAGATCGGTAAAATTAATAAATTTTATTCTGTGAAATTATTCTTGTTTTAAAATTTAATGCAAAGCTGCATGAAAATCTAAACTACAAAGGGCTTGGAAATCTGAAAAATTTCATCGATTAATATTAAAAACTTGACGAATCTTAAATTAACATTTTTTGTAATTTTGTTAATAAAGCATAATAACTTTCAAAATTTAGTGCTCATTATCGGTATGCACATGTGCTGCAGATACTCTATTTGACTTTTACAATGATTTTAGATAAATATGAACCTTATTTGTCAAATTATAATATATTAAACCACCACATGTACGTTTGAACTGCGATTTTTATATTAGACTGAATTTAACTCGTAATAAATCTTAATTTTCTTTCTAACAAAAATTTTTAAATCACTGATTTAATGTATTATCATTTAACGATTATCAAATTATAATACTTTAAAGATATTATCAACTTATTACTTTCTTCTCTGCATTTAAATTCTGTCCTTGTTAGTTTTTACCCAATTTTAATATCAGATATTAATTGATGTAAGATTTATTTTATAGTAACACATGGAAAGATCTGTATCGCGTCGATATAAAAATCGTTATATTTAACTTTAAAGGTCTTTTTATGGTCTATCAAAATTCACGCTGTTTTTATCAGCTTTCCTAATTAAATATCTACAGATAAATGTTATAATTTTTATTAATTTGAATTCAACATATAAACCTTAAAATAGCTAGCTTCTGCTTTTTTATTACTGATTTTAATTTTTAAAGTTTATCTGAAACCTAGTTTAGTAAAATATAAAATATGCTTGAATGGTTTGGCAAAAGATAGTTTTTTCTTGCTTTTTAATTAGATTCTAACCAAATTAATAATTATACATCTTATGCACAATGAAATTTTATAAGCCACAATTCGCCTTCATTAATAAGGTCATTCTCTATTATGGTACGATTTACAATGATTCTCAAAATAAAAGCCACCCAGAATATTAATTTGATTTGGTTTAAACAATTAATATTAGAAAATCTGAAAAATTACATAAAATTGCAGATCAATCATTTGAAGTTTAATTTATTTTACGAATAACATCATTAAAGCTAATTAATTATGCACTAGTTAAGATTCTACCTTTTTTTGCACGCTGTTGATTTAAATTAAAATCTTTATATTGTGTATCTAAGAAATTACAAAAGTATTATAAAAATTAAAAATTAATGATAGGTTTCTAGAGAATGACTCGTAAAAAAATAATTGAGAAAAGATAGAGTTTTGAATGAAAATGGTCAACTTTAATGCTTTCTTATTTTTATCCATAATTTAAACAGTGAATTTTCACACATTAAAAAATACACAACATTAAAAAATTAATAAATCGTTTTTTGACAATATTGAGATCATAAATATCATAAAATATAAAATTAACAAATATAAGATCGTTAATTTAATGTCTTAATCTAAACAAACATTAACGGCGATAATCTATGACCTTTTACTAAATTAACTGTAGAATAAGACTATAAATAATCAATTATACCTAATAAAAATACAATAATATAATACAGCACAAAAACAGCAGTAAATTAGTATTTACAAAGGAAAAATAGATAAATAGCAACTCTTTGCACTCAATAATTTAAAAAACGCTACTACTATTTATTAAATGATTATTGGATATTTAAAAAAACTAAAAACGATAAAAAATAAGGGTATTATGCGTAATTGTACGCAAATGTCACTTTTCCCTTAATTATTTATAACACGCGATCAATAATAGAATAATCTACGCATGACTAATAATCTATTCTACAATCCACCTACCTCTATTGAAATCGACGTACCAATGTTTCGCTTTCTTTCGATCTCTTATAGGTCTTCCCTCTCTTCTTTCATTTTGAATTTTATTTTCATCTTTTGGATAATTTGGTTCCCCAGAACATTTATTTCCGATAAATAGATTATTATAATGGACATTTCGAGAATAGTTTTGATTCAATGGGTCAGTAATTGTGTAATCAGGATGATTTTCTTTTACTATAATGAATGGGCTTAGAAATTTGTTGCCTAATTTGCTTTTATCTTTATTTAGCATAAAAACCCAGTCGTTAATTTGATGGCGATGAATTTGAGCAGAGCGATCATAATATTCTTTTTGAACTTGACGTGATTTTTGCATAAACTTCGATGCTAATTTTTCCTGATTCAATATAAGGTTCCTCAAGCGGTCAACAAAAATATGGTTGCCAAGATGCGGAATTTTATTTTCTAATTTGGTTATCTCTAAATCCATAGGGCACTTGATTTTTCTTCCGTATAATAATTCGGATGGAGCGAAATGCGTTGATGAATGAACGGCTGTTCTTAAGGACCAAATAACGATTGGTAAAAATTCATCCCAATTATTTTGATACTCGTTTACATATTGTCTGAGGCCTTCTTTAATTGTTCGATTGCATCTTTCCACTTGACCATTTCCCGCTGGATGATACGGGGTGGTTCGAGATTTACGTATACCCAAGAGTTCAGTTAGATGCTGGAATATAGTCGACTCGAATTGAGAGCCCTGATCTGTATGGATTTGTTCTGGAATTCCATATCGACTGATGATGTTATCCAAAATAAAACTCACAGCACTTTCTGCTGTTTGATTTGGTATGGCTTTGGCTTCTATCCATTTCGTGTAAGCGTCAATTGCGACAATAATATATTTGTTTTCGTTTTTCGTTGTTGGCAACGGACCGGTAAAATCTATGTGCCATCTTTCAAAAGGGTGTTCTGTTTGAAAAGGTATTAATGGAGCTGTTGGGGTATAATTTTTTGATTTGTTTCGCATGCAATCATCGCATTTGGCTATCCAATTTTTTATATCGTCCTCCATTCCTCTCCAATAAACTCGATCACGTAAAAAAAATGTAGTTTTTTCGGCTCCAAGATGTGACAAACTCCTTTTGTGCGCTAAATCAAATACTTCTTTTCTTTTTGAAACGGGTAAAACCGGCTTAAGACCTCTTCGCCCTTGAAAAAACAGTACACCGTCATTCAAGTGATAATTCCCATTGACCTTCTCTCCGTTTCTTATCTTTTTAATAATTAGATTCAATTGTTCGTCTTTGCTCTGCTCCTCTTCCCAATCGAATGACTGGGTAAGCTCAATCGTTGCCAATGAACGAGAAAGCCCATCCGCTAAGATGTTTTTCGAACCCGGCATGTGGATTATTTCATATTCGAATTCTTCTAATTCTAAAGCCCAACGAGTTCTTCTCCCTCTTAAATCATTACACTTTCTAAGAAACGTCAGAGGATCGTGGTCTGTGGCCAAGGTAAATTTTTTACCATACTAATAGTGTCTAAATTTTCGTGTTGCCCATACTATGGCCCATCACTCTTTATCTGTGGTTGAATATTT
The DNA here is from genome assembly GCA_038021265.1 of Cyprinella venusta. Lineage (NCBI taxonomy): Eukaryota > Metazoa > Chordata > Actinopteri > Cypriniformes > Leuciscidae > Cyprinella > Cyprinella venusta. Next base: position 7,928 of record JBBNEX010000596.1, read on the forward strand.
TCTTTGTTGTGTGGTAAAGAGTTGACTTGCGAACGAAATTGGCGTTTCACTTCCATTTATTACTTGTGTTAAGTAAGCTCCAACAGCTTGATCTGACGCGTCTGTGAAAAGTTTGAACAGTTTGCTAAAATCCGGAATTCCGATATTGGGAATGTTTTTAATCATGTCAATTAGTTTTTTAAACGAGTTCTCACATCTTATGTCCCAATTCCATATTGTTTTAGGTTTTAATATGTTATACAATGGCGCTGCATGGTGTGAAAAATTTTTTAAAAATTTACTAAGATAGTTGCAAGAACCTAGAAAAGAAGAAAGTTGTTTTTTATCTTCAGGAATTTTCCAGTTAATTAGCGCCTCAATATGTGATTTGTTTGGCTTAATTTCGTTGTGCCTTATTCGGTAGCCAAGGTAATTTACTTCTTCTAAACCGAATTCGCACTTTTTTATGTTTAGTTTTATTCCACATTGTATTATACGCTTTAGCACTGTATTTAGTATTTCGTTGTGCCTCTCTAGCGTGTCTGCAAATATCAGAACATCATCTAAGTAGCACATACAACCAGGAATATCTTTAAGTATACAATCCATCAACCTTTGAAAGGTTGCTGGGGCATTGGTTAGCGAAAAACGGCATCACGTTGAATTCTTAGTTTGGCATGCCAGGCCCTGGGGTAAAAGCCGTTTTCTCTTTTGAGTTTTCATTTAATGCAACTTGCCAGTAACCCGACTGCAAATCTAAATTCGAAAAAAATTTGGCATTTGATAGTTTTTCAAATACTGAGTCTATAAGTGGTAGGACATATTCATCTCTTATTGTTTTATCATTCAACTTTCTGAGATCGATGCAAAGACGGTATTCTCCATTCTTTTTCTTGACTAAAATAGCCGGGGAAAGCCATGGACTATTTGTTTCTCTGATAATATTCTTTTCGAGCATCAATTTTATCTGCTTCTGTATCTTCGTTTTTAAGATGAACAGGTATTCTATATGGCCTGGTTTTAACAGGTTTATCGTCAAATGTAACTATTTTGTGCTCGGTAATATTGGTAAATCCAAAATCAGTTACTCCATCTGCGAATGCGGCAATATTTTTGCTTAATATATTATCAATCATATATTTATCCTTTTCTGCCAAACAATTTGATATTTTAAAATCATTTTTTTGAATTATGGCGATCTCAATTTTCCGACTTAAAATATCAGGGTTGTTGAGATCTATAACAAATCCGTAATTTTTTAAGAAGTCTCTTCCTAAAATAACATCAAATTGTAAATTTTCCATAGAGTATAATTTCCAATTGACAAGTTGATCGTTTATAATAAAATCCAAATATAGGCTGCCTTGGGATCGGATCATATTTCCATTTGCAGCGGTAAAGTAAAAATTATGTTCTTCTATTAAAGACTCATCTATGTGATTGGAATTGATCAAAGACAAACTAGCTCCTGTGTCTATGAGCGCTAAGACTTCTCTGTTAGACTTATAAATTTTATTGGCACTAGTGCTTCATTTTTATTAGAAATTAAAGAGGCAGAATAGAAATTTTTAAAATAATCATTATTTAAACTAGATTTGTTTCGGCAGTTTTTTCAAAGTGGCCATTCTTTCCGCACCTTCGACATTTCAAATGAGCAATACAATCTTTTGTAGAGTGGTTTTTTCTTCCAAATTTCTCACATATGTTCTGCTCTTTTTTAGACTTGGTTTGAAAGTTCAATTCCATGCTCTCTAAACGGCGCTGAATTTCGTTTAGTTTGTTCAAAAGGTCGTATTTTTTGTCCAAGACGTTCAATTCTTGACAGTCTTCTTCCTTCTGTTCTTGTGATAATTGAGTGGCGTTGAGAGGTTCGATACTTCTTTTTGTTGCCGACAATAAAATCCTAGATTTAGAAATGATCTCTTCGAGAGAAATTTCGGTAAAAATCCGTAAGGTTGTGGCGATTCCTTCTGGTAGGACTGCCAGTAATTTTTGAGTCAATAAAAATTGTAATTCATCCTCCGAAATAGTAGGCCTAGCTCGTTTTAAAAGTTTTGTGATTTTTTTAATAAATTCACCGGGGTCTTCTCATGGGAGTAATTTTGAATTTTCAAACTCATTAAAAGAGAATGAAAAAGCATCAAAATTTTGACTTGGTTGTATTAATTTTATAATTTCATCGTATTTTGCTTCAGATGGTTCTTCTTTCAAGAGTTTTGACTTATTGTAAAGTTTTAAATGTTTGACCTTGAAAAATGACGGCATAACGGCGGATTTTTTCTTTTTACCCCAACCATTAGCCGTTGCTAATATTTCGAACTCCACTAACCAATCTTCTACATCAGTTGTGTCTTCAAGCAATGTATTTTTATATCTATTAGATCTGTCACCATTATAACACGCGATCAATAATAGAATAATCTACGCATGACTAATAATCTATTCTACAAGTAGAATGCCGAAGTACTGAATATAGACGAAATATCATAATCCAATTCTTAAATTCATGCATTTATTGATTTTGTCTCCTACATCGCATGATTTTTTAGAATTAAGCCGGACATGACACTAACTATCATAAGGGTGATTCATTTTTTGGTGTAAAACCAACAAATTATCTCAGCCATGAAAAATTTTTTAATACCTCATAGAAATTACTTTGCGATAGAGATCAGACATATTAATCAATTAATAGACGTAGTCAGAAAACCAAAAAATATGTTTTATTCGAGGGAATATAATATATTTGTACCTTTAGTTCGTGCTATTTTTTCATGGAAAAATTTTGGGAAAAATTCAGTGAGATTAATTTTTGTTATGTTAAATAATTATTTTTGAATCGTCTTGAGATCTAAATAAACATGCTGCTAATGTTTCAACGAAATATTTTTAGATTGCTCCACATTAATTGCCATTAATATTTTGATTTGGTAATTCTGTTGGTATTCTGGGCTAGATTACTTGCATCCACTGGTCTATTTTATCAGGAAAATATAATTAACCCTGATTCTGCTATCTTTTAGTGGCATTTATTTGCAGCAATTTGCGCCAAAAATTGATTTAATCACGGTATTAATCGGATAATTTATATCCTAAGGACTGGTGATTACGTGTAATCAAACTCACAAGGTATTTTTTTGGCAAAATACTTATTAAAAGTCGTGATTGATTAAAAATATTCATCTATTTAAAAAGAAATGTTTAATTTAATTTTTTTAGCTCCTTGATATAGTTAAAATCCTGAATGATGGCTGATACATTTCGACTTGCAGAGCCATTAAACAAAACAAAAATTCCTATCGATAAATTCAATCATAACTAAAATTCTGTCACGACTGATGATCAAGTCAAAGCTGTTGTTAAGATTTGAAGAAAAACTTGAAGTAAGTTTTTGCATATTATTTATTCATTCGATAAAAAATGTCAAAAAGTTTCAATATTGTGTTTCTAAAGGTGAAATACCTAGAAATAATAATGTATATAATGATAAGTCAAAATAGATCATGTTTTTTCTTCAGTTCCCCTTGCTTCCATTTCTGTAGCTTCGAAAATGCGCTTTTGGACATTCCAAAAATAGCCTATGTAAATTTTATAAATAATTACAGCAAATTCTTCTTCAGCTAAGTATCGTTCCAATTCCATAGATTAACGTTCTCAGGTAATGGCCGTTGACGGAGAATATTTATTGGATAGAAGATTCTTAAATTATTTTTTAGATATACTGCTCTTCAAGTGATTTTTCGCTTATGACTGATAAACGATCTGATTGACGTCCCATCTAGTTAATTATTAAAACTTTACTTTTTTCTGGAGTTCGAATAATTCAATTCTGCTCTTCCATGTAGGAAAGAGTTGCCGAAACTCCGACGGCTCTACTCCTGCGTGTAGTTCAGTGATTTCTATGGGTAAAAGTTTTCTTTGTTGAATTTTATTTAATTACCTTTCAAAAAGGTATCACGTCTTCAATAATGTTGTTTTTCATTTCCAGAAAGTTATTATCCGTCAAAATGTTGATCTCGGCTAGTTTGGAGGCGTCACTGTCTGAGTCGTTCTTTAGTGATTTCCAACCATGCCAGAGAAAAGTTTGCGAATTCGTGCATACCAAAACAAGAGCTTTATATTACATTTGGCACTACCTGGTTGATTCAGATTATAAATACTATCTTGACTCACAGGAAAACTGTCGTAATTCACCATCTTCTCTTCGTCATTTTTTATCAAAAATAGTTGACTCAGCATCTTAGTGCATTTGATGTTATATTGGTCTTGTTTACTAAAATAGCAACAGAACTTAATGGTGTCCGAATTTCCTGATAAATTATAAGGAAATTACGAGAATGTTTGAGCACACCTGCTCTTGGAAAGCCGAGAAGTTGATGGAAAGTACTAGGTTCGTTGTACTCTGTAACTGTTTGAATCTCAAAAGTTCCTCGATTTTTATTAAAGCTTAGAATTAATTTAAAGATATACAGAAGTTCAAGACGCGCAATGTGTTGATCAATTTGAACTTCCTGTTTGGAATCGGTTCCTTTCCAATGAAATACGATTTTCTCCGATGGATTTACGAGAATAAAATCGCACTGAGATCGTAAGGATTCGAATGTATATGCAACTTCGACTACAAACGACTCAGCTGGTTCAGTTCCTCTTATCATGTAAAGATGGGGTTCTAAATGATATAGCTAAAATACCGTCTATTTTGAATAAATTTGATCTTAATATTATTTTAATAGTTTACTTTCCAAGGCATGATATGTATCTTTGCTGAAACATTCTTATGAATGCAGGAGACTCATGACCCTGCCCAATGTGTTCCTAGGGTTAGTTTTACAATGTACTTGATGAGCCTGTCTTTTGACGTGAAAAACTGTAAGAACTGCTGAAAGACCTTTCTCGGTAACTGAACAGTCCTTTCCCTGCCAGTAGAAGAACATTGTGATCTCTCGACCTTCCACCTCAGACGACAAATCCGCACCGCCAAGAGATTTTATGTCACGACGTTTGTAAAGAAACTTCCACTCTATAAGGTATGCTAATTTTTCATTTTTGTTAAGTACCTTCCTCAGAAAATAAGAAAGAAAATGTTTCATCTTCAATTTTATTAAAGGTCATATTTTCCAGCCGATAAACGTCAAGAGATTTATGTTCAACTCGATAGTAAAAGTCAAGATCAGCATCATAACCGCCTAAGCCTCGATTCAAAACCGCGCCTGAATAATATGATACCATTACCAGTAACAATATAGTCAGTATGTATGGAATTTTTGAAGCATTCGTTGATATCAATGCTTTTGCGAATCTTCTTGACAGATGGAGAAGTTTGCCTGCTCTGAATTTATTACGATCTGTTACCATTAGTTTAATGTCTATTTCTGACCAATCAGTGAATTTCTTCTTGAACAAAACTGTTTCACATTTTTCGTGCAACTTCTCAACAGTGGTCCATTCGGGTCTGTCATGGCGATTCACTGGGAAGTAATATCCCAGTTTTTCAAGACTTTCTAAGAAAGTATTAAGATCGTCGGGATAATTGGGACTAGTTTCTTTAAAATAATTCATTATTATTTTTTTCTCGTTTTTTTTGTCTGTTTTATTATATTTTGATCCAATCCACAGATATAATTCGGTTCCAAAATCAAAAACGTAGGCCTATGTATTAACAAAATAATTACTTGAGTTGAATCCAAATTCTTCTGCCGCAAAGGCTTGTATGAAAGATTATCGTCAATAACCAGTTGCCCATCCTCTTGATCGTCGGCCTGATTTTCTATTCGATAAACAATATTTGATTTAGTCACACTGGTTTCAAAGTCCATGTCTTGAGGGGATATGGAATCTGAGTTTATTACTTTTAAATACCACTAAGATCTGAGGCAACTTCATTGAAATATTTGGATACGATTGGACTAATTTTTTTACCATATTGGTTGTATGTTTGAAGATTTCGACAAGAGCAGCCGTATTCCCGCCTCTTTTTTACAGTTTCGGCTAATTCCGTCGCCTAAACCATATTAAATTGAATAAAATAATTTTCGATGATAATCGGAAACAAAACTTGTTGCCAACAAATTGATTGTAGCATATAAAAGTAAATTTTTGGTCAAATTCTTTACATAAACTATTAAAAATTATATGTTGAGCATAATATGGCAGTCTTAACGAGCTTAAATCTTATTATGATCAAATTTGTCTCAACAACGGATAAATCAATTTTCTATATCTAACATTAGCATGCGTATTTTTCATGGAATAAGTTATATCATTTGTAATTTAATACAGTGATACCTCGCATAACTACTTAATTCGTTCTAGGAGTAAGTTCTTTATGCGAAACGATCGAGATGCGAAGCATGCTTTTTACTAAAATACAATTACAATAAAATTAATATTTGTCAGCAAAAAAAATTATAACCTCAGTTTGGAGCAATTTTGTGTGTTTATATCGTTCGATCTCAAGAAAAATGGTAATTCATCAGAAACGTGCGCTCAAGCGAAATAATGGAATCTGATTTAGTTCGTTGTGCGAAGCTAGGTTCGTTATGAGAGTAATCTATTGGAAAAAAATGTATGTCATGAGCAGCGCACGTTATCTGAGAAGTACATAGGCGAGGAATCACTGTATTGTCGAATTATGGGTAAAATAGAAAATGTTGATAAAAAGATGGGTGTTTTTGTATCAAATGCCCCTATTTGAATTTTAATATCATTAATGTCGTAATTGAATTATAAAATTTAAACAATCATGACTGTTTCAATGTTGAAAATCAACCTGCTCATGACTGATAGTCAATATGTTATGAATAGGATGTAAGGTCTGGTTAAATATTATAGTTCGATACACCTGATTATGCTATAGTCAAAGTTTTAGACGAAACATGCGTAAACTATAGTCGAATAATATCTCATGGCCGAAGCTTTATAAACTATTAGGATTGAAGCGACGAAAAAGCATAATCCCTCAATATTTTCAGATTTGCCTTGGTGACTTTATGCTCAATTACCCTTTATTAAATGTGCATTTAGGCCTTAAAATCACTCAAAAGAGCCTAGTTCAGTTTAAGAATCCGGCTTTGGATAGAAATCAACAGGTTTACTTGTAACAAAAGCTTTGAATCTCTATCATAAGACAGAAAAGGACTCCACAACGCTTAATTCAAAAAGTAAAAGAAATAAATCATTGCTGAAAATTAACCACCGATAATGATTATTACCCTAATGAAAACGTTGTAAAATATTGTAGAAAACAGAAGTAATTTTCAGTTAATTAAGGCTGAAAATTTGTATAAACCTTTTTTTCGTGAATAAAATACAGATTATACAGGGATTCACAGTTATCGTCGAGAATGATCCTAAAAGAATCTTTATCACAGATAATCGTCATTAGAAGACTTTATTAAGATAATTCAGCAAAAAACAGGCTTATTTACAGAAACAAAAAGTACGCCGGAGAATTTTCATTAGTTTTTTGGGAAACAAAGGATGTTAAAGTCTTGAAATATTCGTATTTTAAGGAAAAATTACGATAATGAATGTTGGTTCATTTAGGAATAACGATTAAATTTACTAATAAGGTATTGTATGTATCCCTCATAAACACCAAAAATTGGAATAAGAGTCAATAGTTTTTGTTACTTAAAAGCCTAACCTTATTTTAAACATTTTTATAAAATCTTTGGTAATTATCTTGGTATAAAAAGTTTATGAATCTAGAGTTAAAGGTAAATTTATCGATTTTCAGACTGGGACTGTATTTTTATGATTTAAAAAGGTGTTTGATTATAAAATAGATATTATTACCTTTGCTTTCTTCATAATTGTTGATTGCTGCCCATTCCAGACAACGCAGTTGTTTGGTAGAATCAAAACAAATGAATCATTGTTATTCAGGGACGAAATTGATGGTTTGACCAACCTTATTTGCATCTTTCGACAACCTAAATTTTTAATTGATTTGAGAAATAAATTATATTTTTAAGCGCAAAAATGTTTTAGTTCTTAGGAGAAAAACTAAAGACAAAATTATTTAAAGATATTTTGTTGAATTGTAAAAAATTTAATTTTGCATCATACTCGTAGATGAATTTTGATAAAATAAGCCAAAAAATTGCGGTTAAAGATTTATCATAGATTTTGTTTTTTACACTAAGAACAGTTACGATAGTTAATTTTGCGCACATAAGGTATTTTTAAATTACACATTTAATAGCGTTGACTGAAACCCTTAATAATCGTGAAACAAAATTGTAATTTTAGTCATTTTGTTCGTTAAAGTTTTTAATCTCAATATAGAAATGCTCGATATTTTATTCTTGAGTGCATTTTATATGCCATTTATGTTTTTCTGTCATGCATTTATTTATAGCGTGTTATAACGTGACTAAAACAATAATCTACTTGTATGCCTTAATATTACATCATTCCTCCCTCTTTATATTCAAACCTTCGACCGTAGATATAGTCGTTTTTCGGTATATAGGGTGGTTTTCTTATCCGTTGCGATCTTACATTCTCAGCGTTTTTTTTCGAGCTTCTCTTTGAAGTGGGTTTTGTTTACGTTGTTTAAAATTAGACCACTTTTGATATGAGAAAGTTTAGTATCGTCTGATGTAAAGTTTTGCAGGCGTGCTGCCGATTTAAAACGCTGCAAGTACCGTCTCCTGTGTTCTGCCTTCTCGTCGAAGCTTCCGAACTTAAAACATCGTATCAGCTCCTTTTCATTTTTCTAAATTTGCTTCTCTGTCACCATTTGTAAAAACGTGACTAAAAAAATAATATACGAGCATGTCAGTATATTACATAGCGTATTGGTAAAATTTATTACAATCTTAATTAGGATTAGGTTAGAATCGACACATCGCAGCTTTTAGTAGAACATCACCAAGTCATACTTCAAGTAAAAACAGGAAAAAGATAAGTGAATTAGAATAGAAAGCGTAATTAACATTATCGCACTTTTTCGGCTTTTTTAATTTTAAATCGAGACCCGAATTTTGTTTAAATATCTAAAAATAGTTTTTTAGAATCTTTTGATATGAGGTTAATAAACTTGTCGTGATATTTTTAAAACAGACCATAATACTTTTAAATATATTCATATTATCTGAGTATTTAAAATTTTACGTGAAAATCTTAGAAATTAAAAAAGCTAAGGCATTAATAATAAGAATTACTTTTTTTCTCATTATTTATAGCTAAGTTACTTTATACACATACGCTCGTATCTTTTAGCATGAAAACGGTTTTATGGCTGAAATGATTTAGTATTAAATTTTCCTTGCTAGCTAACAAGCCTAAAATCGCAGATCAGAATTAGGTAAAAGAGATAAAGTTCGATCACACTTAAGTTATGAGTTTCGTGGATTAGCGATTTTGTTGAAACCGAAATCTTTTTATTAATGCTTAAAAACTACAGAATCATAATAAAAGTATCAGACGTGATATAAGAATTATGTTATAAAATCTATAACATATTGCGGGATCCTAATTTTTGGAAATTTACAAAGAAGTGTGTAAATTTATAAAAACAACTGAATAAATAATTTAAAAAAATCATGAATGTTAATGTCTAACGAATATCATTTGTAAGACCCAACCTTTTACACGCCCTTAGAGATGTGCCTTTCTTTTGTATTCATATTCAATAAAAGTTGTTAGATTATGACTTTAAATCCTAAAATGTTTTAATTGTTCATTATTATTAAAGAAAAATTATTTGTTGACGTTAATCAGGGATCGAAATGTCGAAAATTTTTTTCAAAAGTAAAGATTGTTAAATAAACCCAGTAAAATCCGTTTTCAGGCAATTAATGTGTGCGAAATATTTAAACACATGCGGCGATACTAGGATTCGGCGAAAACTAAACAAATAAGATATTGTAACTAGAGCTCAGGATTGAGACATGTAATATAATTGTTATAATTCAAACCAAAATAACTAGATAATACTTAATTATTTGTAATTATCAGATTAAATACATAAAATAATTTAAAATATCGAGAACCACGATATATTTATTTTGCGCGGTTTTTGTCTAATGATTCTTTACATCGATAAAATTATACCGTATTTATTTTCATAAGTTAATTTAAAATTTTCATAAAAGCGTCTTTCAGTTCATTTCTTTATGATAAACTGTATCTGTAATGCTTCAAAAGGGCTAGGAACATATTTTTGTTTAAATTTTCTGACAAATATGAGATAAAAGAATATCTTTTTATTTAAAAGTAAATTTAATGGATATGCTTAGTTAATGTTGAGTTGATAATTATTTTTTAGAATGAAAAGGTTTTCTTGGTTGTTTGTCAACAGAAATTATGCATAGAGTCGCTAATCCCTTTTACCAAACAAAAATATTAAACGCCACCCCCTCTAAAGATCAATCGAACCGTTAGATACATTAAATAGTTGTGTCGAATTTTACCTTTGATATGAACAAGTCGAATATCATGGACTCCATTAAGTTCTTCTGCTCTATTTACAACTAGACCTCTTGAATCTTTGTCCATCGTTCGTAGTACCGCAGTGGCCGATTTCATGTCTATAACTGCTGCCAGTCCATCTTTGGCTGATGGAGCTAGTTCTTGTTCACGATTGTCTTTAATTAATATAAGAATTTTACATTCTTTTGCCCAGGGGATCGTTTAAGTTCATACGTGTTTACTTGGAACTTTTCCTAGTATAAAAAAATAAATTACGCTCAAGGAGGATGAACTCATGTTAATCACTGGTTAATGAACGTAATTTACCGATGTTTTATTGGGTGTGGTAATTTTTTGATCCTTTGAACATAATCTGCATTTTTCACATCAAAATCCTATTTTTATCTCCCGATGTGATTATTAATGCAGATTTCTTAAAATAAATCAAGCACCGACGCTCATTAGCAGGATGGTAATAAAATTAATTATAAATTTAATAATTATCTCAAGGGGATATTTTTTAGCCCTAAATCAACTCTTTAATTAAAAAAATACAAGCTTCACCTGAGTTAAAAATTGTTCAAATTATCATGAGTTTCGATTTAAATCATGTTAGTGTAATCTTTATTCGGATCTAGACATGCTTAAATCGTTTTCATTCCTAATTTTATCTTTAATTCAATGGAAATTATAGTGAGAGGCATTAATAAGCCGATTCAACCTCAAATTGTGTTTTCATTGTGCTCTTCACATTTTGCTCGTAATACTTAACATAAATACGTTGAAAAGTTATAAAAATAATAAAATTCAATATTTGGACCAAAATTTGAAATATTTTAAAATTAATCTGATATATTACAAAACTTCTTTTTTAATCGGATTATGCAAGATCAATTTAATTATCATATTATGCGAGTATTATCTTAATAATCACTTTAAACACCTTTGTGTTGTCAAACCAAACGATTCAATTACAACTCAGAGTACGATACTATTGAGTGACAAAAATTATTTGTCATCGCTTGAGACTGCTCAATAGACTAAATATTCCTGTTATTTCCTTTTTTTCGGGTAAAATATGCATGAATGTAAAGCGTTTAAAATTTTGATTGAATATGACTGCAAATAGTGAGACTACAGGCATAAAATATTTGAATTGATCATGAAAACTACAAATCTTGTTTTAAATACTCTCAATTAAAATTTTTTTACACAGATGGACAGCCATTTTTTTAACAATATTCAAGAAATTGTTAACAACCGCATTGCAACCGCCTCAATGCTGAACGAAGTTTTTTAAATCTTTATTTCTTAAGTACATATTTCAGATTGCAGTTGGCTTAATTTATTATTGGATTTATTTCTATTATATGTTACGTTTGTATCGACCTTTTTTTGAGAAACACTTCTATTTACTTGGTTTTTTTAATGATGCTTTAGTTTATGGATGAATTAAGCTTATTTAAATTCTTTAAATTTATAATTTTGTCAATTTAAAGTATTTCTAAAATTATTTTTGCCTTAAAGTAAAATAATTATATTCAAGACAATTTTCTAAATTATTTTAAGGTTAAGTAAAGTATGTGGAAGGATGGATGATCTTCTGTCACAACATAATTGTAGATAATTCTTATTTTCGGTAAAAAAATTGAAGATCTAAATAAAATTGTTTGATATTCCTTTGCCTTTGAACTGAAATATTTATCAGATTTTCGCTTCTTCTTGATAAGTTATGGTCAAGCTACTATTTGTTAACAATATTTATAAGTCAGAATAGCTCATTATGTCGGGGTTCATGCCAATGATTTATGAGAACCTTAAGGGTTGTACTCAAACCGATTGATGTTTCATCAAATTATATTAATTTTTCTCTAGTGGCGGAAATTAAAACCAATAGTTTCTTTATTTTTCCAAAATTCGTTGTCATGTTATGGGTCTGATGAATGTTTTTATGACTTTTCAAAAACAGTGATATCTCGCATAACGTACTTAATTCGTTCTAGGAGTAAGTACTTTATGCGAAACGATCGTTATGAGAAGCATCCTTCGTACTAAAATACAAAGACAAAAAAATTAATTTGCATGTCGACACAAGGAATTAAAACCTTGGTTCGGAGCCCTTTTATGAGTTGATATCGTTCAATCTCAAAAATAAATCGTATTTCATAAGAAATACTCGTGCTTGAGCGAAATAGTTGAATTTGATTTAGTTCGTTGTGCGAAGCATGGTTCGTTATGCGAGTAGTCAATAAGCAAAAAAAAAAGTTCGTTATGCGCAGCGAACGTTATCCGAGGAGTACGTTATGCGAGGTATCACTGTATTTTACTTGGACTTAAGGATTTATTTTGTGAATCAAGTTATAAGTGAGAAGCTAAATTATTTTTTTTTATCCGTTGATTACTAGGCTAAAAGAATCTTTAAACGATGACGCAAATTTCATTTTATTGTTCAAATAAATGTTAGATTTAGTTATAAATTGTTTAAAACTTCGGCGGTTAAGCCGACATCGTTTAAAAATGGCTTATCAACTCTGATAATGTTAAATTTTTAAAAATCTAGATTAATAGCTCATTTTTTTTATCTAAGCTTTTATTCAAATTTATTATTTATAAGGTGGGAGACCCAAAAGATACTTTTAAGGTGTAAAATGCCTAATTTAGCCCTAATATAATTCCAAAAATCTATAAAAACTATTATTTTAGAAAATTAGAACAAATTTTTTATATAAAACAAAAAATTAATACTTTAAGATTCATGATTATAAAGAATTACGGACACTTTTTTCTCCTATTTTATCATATTATTATATTAAACCGAGATAAAAAATATCATGCGTCATTTATAAATTTAGGTAACAACAAATTAGAAATAAAATTCTTTTCTGTTTAAATGGAAACAATAATTGTTTCATTTTATATTTTAGGAAAAAATGACTGAAAATTCCTATTTTGCTAATTTTTGTAGCTGTATTCGTTATTTGTTTCCAATAAGTAAACAATATACATTTTAGAATGAAAATTTATTTTTATAAGCACTTAATAAAATTAAATTGTTTGATCTCGAATGCTGTTGCATCATTTGAACTTTAGTAGGGTGTCCACCACTCAAATTTTCACTTTACTTTTCTCATAGATTTGAAAAAATTATTTTTAAAGCAAAAAAAATAACTTAAATTAAAGCATCTTTGCTTGGAAGCTTTAATAATTTATAATTTTTAATTAAAGGGAGTATAAATTTATGTTCTTGTA
>JBBNEX010000123.1:0-57595 GCA_038021265.1 Cyprinella venusta
TAGATAAATTAGAAATATATACTTGTGATGGCACCATACTAGGAAAACTGCAATGATTTATAAGTATGAATCTTACCATTGTTGTGGCGCTGTTTGTTGTTGAGGAATTGAACCAGGAGGAATACCTTGATTGTAGTATTGAGGAAGCTGCTGTCCAGTCTGAGGGTATGGTTGCCCACACTGCGGGCACAGTTGTCCAGGCTGAGGATTTGGCAGTCCTTGATAATTGTACGGTGGCTAATTGAAAATATAAAAATTACCTGATTAGGAATGCCTGTGTTTGGGTATGTTACCATCAATTATATATCAGATTGATCAATCAGTAAAAATTATGCGGCTGAAACGTGATTTTTTACGCCGATTAGCACAGGGCGTGTACGATATCTATTTATCATTTTATAAAAACTCTTCCTCAAATGTATATTTTCCTGATTACTTAATTAAACATTGGTAACATGCTTTTGTTTTTAATATCATACATTCATCAAATAATCATTGAGATTTATGAAAAATAAATATTTCAGTCAAGATAACGTAATCCAGATTAAAAAATTCAGCCCTTTTGCAGATAGTAACCAACGTTAGATTAGTTTTTAGGCTAAAAGCTTGAACCAAATATCTTCTACAGAAATCAAATTTGTTACGATTACTTTATTTCTATTTGCATTTAATTGATTTTGCACAAAAAATTTTATATCGCTGCAATGCTGTCACTATAATTAAAGAAAACTGATTTAAAATTTTCAAGACTGCATTGAAAATCATCTTGACGAAAAAATATTATGCACAATATCATTAAATGAAATTTTTTCAATTATTTATTGACAGATAATCTTTAGACTCGTTACGATAATTGATCAATATTTTATCTTTAATATAATCAGGTACAATAGAACGTAAAATAAAATCTTCAAAATATATCTTCCATGTACGAAATTGTGATTTTCACCGTTAAACTAGAAAAATTGTCGTCATTAACTTTTCTTTAATAAATGATTGAAATCAAGAGATATTATTTCTTTAAAATTATAATGATGAGCGTAAAAATATAAACTGATCATTAAATTACTGCATTTAAACAAAGACATAAAAATTAGTTGAAACAATCTAATAGATACAATCAGATACAGTTCGCATTAATTTTCAATTTATGATGTTTCTTCTTTTAAATTCTAAATTAAGAATAAAAGAAAAGATAGCATTTTTAAAGATTCATGTAAATAAATACTTATAACCCAACAATTAATCAAAATTTAGGAATATTTAGGCAGGCCAATTGGGTTATTTAATGAAAGAACACCTAAAGACCCTCGCTGTTATAATCAAAATTACAGATTAAGCGTCAGTTAATACGTTTAAGGTATTAATTGCCTTTTAATAATTCCTGGATGCGTACGGTAAAACCTATTTTATTACGAGACTTCATAATTAAATATATCGTTATGGGATACTAATTCACCAATTAAAAAGATTTTATTCAAAAACCAAATGTCTAAATTAGCGAAAATTTATTTTACTTTTATAGACTAATATCTTTTCACGAGTAGACCAAAGTAATTTCATAGCATGTTGAATTTTTCAAAAATTTTTCCATCTTTTCTGTGGATAAACCCGACTAAGCACTAAGTTTAGCATTCTTTTTACAGAGTTTCAAAATTAAACACGCCCATATTTTATAATGAATCAGGCGTGTTTATTTTGAACATAACATAATATTTTTATTAACTCTTTTGAAAATAAAAAAATTAGTTTTCTCATGAGTAACAATATAATATATTTAGCTATACATGATCTGTTTTTAAATACAAAATTTTATAAATTCCCTAATTCGATAAAAAATGGAAAAATAATTCCTCATATATCGTTTAAAAATTAACCCCACGGACGATGTTTAAAATAATGGTAGCAGAATCAGCTATAACATTTTTTACACCAGTTTATTTTATTAAATTATATGACCTCCATAATGATCGTAAAGTTAATAATTACTCTTTCAGCAATTATTTTTGATAGATAATTTAAACACCTTTCCTATTTGATTTGGTTGCTAGGTGATTATAGTGTTTCAAATAAAAAAAGCTGATTTTAATCATAAGAGGAATATATTTTTTTTTAATTGTGTAGATTAAGCTAAAAATAGGACATGAATTCGTAGCCTATCGACAGAATTAGACAGTGATCAAAATTTAAAACTATACATCATTTATTAAAAGGAAACTGGAATTATTAGTACATATCTTATGGCAAAAATTATTGATGCAATCGGATTTTGAACGATTGTTTGAGGTCAATGATCATTTTAGCAAATGACAAAAACTTATAAGAAGTTTTTGTCAAAATTTTCTAAGCCAACGTGATATAATGTTAATTAAACGCTTATATTAAATCGTAAATGATAAAATTTGTATAAACTCTCTTGAAATAACTGAAATTATTTATTTGACAAAACAAAAAATGCTCGAAACATTTATCGTAGTGGACTTTCGTGAGTTTATCTTACTAATTTCTTCAGTATTATATAATATGATAGATCCTAAAATTCAACCTATGAAGCAAATAAAATTCATAAAATCTCTTGTAGTTGTTTTATTAAGCTTGATGGCTCATTATGCTAATTTTTGGTCTATTCCTACGTTATATATCAATTATGAAAATTTTTAAATCGACTCCAACATTTATTGAATTAGATTTGTAATTATTTAGAGTAAAAAATAAATATATACAGTGATACCTCGCATAACTTACTCCTCGGATAACGTACGCTGCGCATAACGTACTTTTTTTGTGCTTATAGATAACTCGCATAACGAACCTTCCTTCGCCCAACGAACTAAATCAGATTTATTTTTTTCGCTTAAGCGCGCGTATTTGTTATGAAATACGATTTATTTTTAAGATCGAACGATATCAACACAGAAAATTGCTCAAATCTGAGGTTTTATTTTTTTGTCGACATAAAAATTAATATTTTTGTTATTTTATTTAAGTACAAAGTATGCTTCGCATAACGTTCATTTCGCATAAAGTACTTACTCCTAGAACGAATTAAGTAAGTTATGCGAGGTATCACTGTATCTACAAATTCAAAGAATGTGACAGCTAAACTGAATGATTGGCTATATTTCTTACAACAAATGATACCAACATACACGATTCTGCTTAGTTGATTGATCAATGAATCCATTAATTATGCCATTAAGATGATCTTATTTTATTTAGTAGATCTATATCAAACAGAAAAATGAAATTAATAGATGAATTCTTGATGTGGTTTTGCCTTACAGAGTAAAAAGAAACACGAAGTCCTTAATTGCACTATTTGTAATTTCTTTTACTTCTACAATACTAATGACACTTGGACTATCCAATTTTAGTCAGGAGTTTCAAATATCTGTTTATCTCTAATTTAATTGCATAGTTTTATCATAATTTCTTTAAAAACGATAGCACTGCCGGTAGTAAAAAAATTTTATATAATCGATAGCAAAAGCTGAAAAAAATATTATATTTAAGATTACACCATTTGCTATCCCGAATCCCATAAGAAGTCAACACTAATTCCGGATCCACCGCGCAGTGCACCAATGAAGTGAACCAGAATTCCAGAATACGTCAATTAAAATTCTAATTTTTTTAATTATAATAATGATTCTTGTATTGTTCTAGCTGATGAAATCGTCTTACTCTTACGCCAAATAAATGGTAATTAAGACTTTTTTTTAGGTTAAATATATTAAAATCATAATTACTCATCTGATATATTTTTTTAAAATAAATCTCAAGTATTAAGAAACAAAAAAAATAAAAAAAGTTATGTTCGCTTTAGAAATTTATCAAAGTCAATTAGTTATTGGATAAAATTGTGATGCATCTCTGAGAAAATGGTTGAACACTTCCAGTGAATCACGTTTAATTCAAGATTTGTACACAAATTCATCAAGGTCAACCTTAAGAAGGTCTTGTGACGAAAATCTCATATTTTTTAGTAACTTTAATTTTAGATATGCCCATACTCTTTCAATATTTTGGGCATGGCATCAGTCTGAGGAAACAAAATTTTCCTTGTGATGACAGTTTTGTGTGTCAAATCGTCTTCGTCCCTTCGAATTTGATTGTAAGCTGGCCATAGATCACTCAAAAAAGTGACACCATATGTAAAATTGTCCCTAAATAGACGTAATTATTTTTCTTTATCATGCTTTATTAAGGGGAAAACCCTGAATTTGCCTGTTTTAAAAAAAAAATCCAGTACTTTATAGCAAAAAGCTAAACCGAACATACATGGTCCTGAAATTCTTCGACCACAATTTTCTAGTATATTCCTATCCTCTATCTCTGCTTATTGAACTTAGAGAGAAGGTTAGCATCTTCTGGTTAAACAGAGGAATTTCCTGTTAAAAGCATTTCTCGATTATAAGAGTTTAACTCTCAGCATACTTTCCTCTATCGCTACAGCTAAAGACTGTACAGAGCCATCTTCAGATTCAAAAAAAAATTCTCATATTTTCTTTTATGAGTGATGTCAATGCATTTTGAGCAGACTATTCTACAAAAATTACTGCAATCAGAAAGAGAGTTTTTATTAAATCTAACTCAATTAATAGAATCTTTTTTTAATTCTTTGACAAGTCCAATGAAATATATTTTGAATAATTTTTTAGAGCTTATTTACGATTTGAGCGACTTAATACATCTTAATACGTTGTAAACCCATATGTTCATAGTGATCAATACGTTTTTCTGCCTTTACGTTAAAGCTAGAATTAAACATGAATATTTTTACCCTTCATATATTATTCCTTTCTTCTGGGTAGTAAATTTAAAATTTTCTTAAGATTTTAATTGAATTCAGCTGAGGGATTATTGCAATTCAAATTTCTGCAAAAAATGCTCATTGAGTTCATTTTTTCTTCTGATATAACATTATTGTGTTTAATTAAAAATGTTCACAGCCTTTGACCATCATTTTTCATTTTATAAAATTTTTGATCACTCATTTTTTACTAAAAATACAAGAATTTTCGAATACTTTTTTCAAAACACAAATACGTAAATATAATAGGACAATAAATTTTTCCATACTTATTCAAGGGGATTGGAACTATTCAAATAGCGAAGTAGTTTATCGTTTTCACAAATCCGTTCATCCAACGTATTGTCTACTTTCAACAATATACTTTAATGAATATTTTTTTCATGGAACCTACAATTTTTAACTTAAAATAAGTAATTTTTAGTGAATAAGGAGGATTAAAATAATAACAAAAACAGCAGAATAAATTTTGTTGTAGAAACTAAATTATAAATTCTTACACAATTTTACGCTAAAATATAAAAATTTAACAAATTTCTCTTAAAGTGTATTTATAATTTTATTTAGTTATCAGATGAGCTTATCGCAAAATGATGAATTCCAACATCGCGCGCGAGCGCGAAAAGGTGTCACTATATAAGATTATACCCAAATTTTGAATATAAAAATACGATAATTTATATAAAGCTGTTTCCAATTTCGTTTTTTGTCTAAGAAGGATAATCTAGGCAAATGGTCAGCATTTAAATATAAATATATTTTAGTACAAACTTTTACATTATTTCTATGCATTTTCGTCCTTTGTTACGACATTTTTACAACAACTTGTTCAAAATTTAAAAAATTTAGAACCTACGAAGGTAATGAAAATAATAATGCGAAGACGCGGTAGTGCGAATTCTTATTTTTTATTAAAATGTTTGTAAAAAAAGTAAGAAATCAATTTAAACTTGTGATGGGTACCTTTTTGGATGCCCAACATCTTGATTAACTAAATTTGGAATCGTATTCTTCATCGAAATTTTTTAATGTTGCTTTTTAAAGCTGCAACATCATATGGTAAAACTTACTTTCTATTACGTGAAAAAAAATAATCACAAAGACTTTTTAAGAGAAGCGTCATATAGGGTTTGTATGATGATTCATCATCCAAACAATTAAAAGTCAAAAACATAAATTCTTTTGTAAAAAAACAATAGATTTATTCTTGCAAGTATCTGTAAAGGTTACAATATGGACATGATGTCGAGTTTATGAAATTTACATGGCCATTATTTTGACAAAGATTATTTATAAATTCTCTAAATCTATGCAATCCTCCTTTAAATTGTCAAAAGGGAATGAATTGAAATTTAGTAGCAAATTCTGACAATCTTTGAATATGTGTAGCACAATGTGTTTTCATCGAAATTCAAACGTCCAAATATTATTTAAACAAAAATTCTAGAACAACTATTCAATCAACTTTAAAGCAAAAAAATTAAAATTTATCTTATGCAATTCCTTTAAAGTATTATTCGGCGAAAGTGTGACGGTGAATTATTTCGCCGTTATTTTTACGTGGAACTCTCGGCAATAAAGAGCAATCAAAGTTTTCGAAATATGGATGTAGCAATGCTTTTCGAGCCGAAATTCGTTCAAATGGATTATATTCCATGAGTTTCTAAATGCCTCTTCGAATGCTAATACCTCGAACAAATCGATTCCTTGTGGACTGAGAGAAGGTAAATATTCACCTAAATCGACCCTTGACCATCTTGGAAATATGAGATTGTAATCAGGATAGTCCATAGGGCGACTCCATGTTTCTATTTTTGGCGTCCCTAGCAATCTATGAGAAAAAATAAAGTATTAATACTGAAAAATTTTGAATAATTGTTCGATCTCTGAGTCTCCAGCGAACAATTGTAAATTTTCGGCCATCTCTGCCATGATGCAACCTACAGACCATATATCAATAGCTGGTGTGTAGTCCTTGTATCCCAAAAGAATTTCTGGACATCGATAATGAAGGGTCATGATCTGATTCAAACAAGAATTTACCTTGTGTGTGTATGTTCTAATCGGTAGCCCATAACTACGAGACAAGCCAAAGTCGGCTATTTTTATGATACCCTGAGTATCTATCAGCAAGTTTTGCGGTTTTAAATCTCTGTGTATTATTCGCCTAGTGTGACAATATTCAAGAGTTCGCAAAATCTGATATGTGTAGCTCTAGAGATAACAAAGAAATTAATACCAAGACTAATCTTGGTTCCACTCTTTCTACTTGATTAAGATACTGTTTAAGGTCCATGTAAAGATGCTCAAAGACTAGATTAAGTCTGTTTGGACTATCATGCAACACTAAGAGCAATCTTAATTAAGAGCATAAATCTACTTTACTACATTGGGATGCGTGTTTATTTGGCGTAATATTGAAATTTCACGCAAGGAAGTTGAGTCAATACCTTCTCCGGGTCGCACTACTCGTATTTTTTTGATTGCAACAATTTTATTTGTTCGAAGATATTTCGCTTTATATACGACACCATATGCTCCTTAAATTAAAACCAGTGATTAACCCTCTCCTAATTTTTCAATCATTTGAAAATCACTGATCGTGCATGGTGACAGAATGGACGGCATTTTTGATGAAATTGCTGATGACAAAGAATTATGATCAAAAAGTTCGTTAGATATGCGCATAAGGTCCATGTGGATCATTAAATAATAAAACGACAGACTTATCAATTTAAACTACTCCTAGAATGTAAATCTCATTCTCAATCAGATCTTCAAATGAACACTATAGTTATAACACATTGGACTTCATTTAACTGTCGTTCTATTTTATTTTAACCAATAATTATCTTGACTTATCAGATAGCACTGTTAAGGTTAATAACGGACAAAAATTATCGTTAAGTCTTTCCTGATTTTGAAAAATTAATCTTGGACTGAAACATTCTGCTAATAGAGAATAATTCACTTTGTCTGATCTAAAATTTAAGCGATCAATTTAATACCTGCTCGATGGATAAATCGTTTGGTCGACAGCGATACTATCAATACAAAAGATAAGGAAAGAGAACACAACTGGGAAGACAAAACGATAAGGTTACAATGGCGTGCGAAAAATCGGTGCAACGCATTATTCTTGAAATCACTTTTGACGTGCAACAAAATAGACATTTGAGTTATTGCAATAGATTAAACGACAAATACCGATAAATTCTTATATTAATCGGAAAAAATTCGTATTATCAATATTTATATCCATGTGGTTGTAATGAATTTTGGGCACATAAAATACGAGCATATTAGAAAATTAATCTGGAATAAAATTTAAATAATGAAATTTCATAACATAACCTCACAAGATGATATAAAATATAAAATTGATAAAAAATTTTAATTTAAAATAAAAATTGACAGCCTTTTTTTGAGGTGATATTCGAGATGTTAACATATTACGTCACATGATAATGAGCATGAATGATTAACAGCAAGAATTACTTAATTTAGCTGAAATGTAAAATAGATTATATTGAATTTGCTTTTTTGCATTGATAACCCTTCTTTTAAAAGATACAACGATAACAAAGGCGTGCATCGCCATAATATTAGCGCAATACCACAAGCCTTCAATCAATTGTGTTAAAAAAGATAAAATTAATAGCAAAAAATTTAAATTTTATGAGGACAAATTAAGATGATATTTAATTAATATAACTAGCGTTGAATAAATCAGAATTATAAAGATATATTTTTAAGGACATTTTTGATATCAATTTATATTTGCAGTCTTCAATCATGAGCATTATTCCTTATACCTTGTGTGATTTTTTGCTGAGATTTCAAATTCAAAAGAAAGCATAAAAAACATGAAAAAATATAATTTTACAAACTGGAAGAGAGAATTGAGCAAAACATGCTAAAGTCATTCAGTATATGCCAAAATGCTAAATATACTCTGAGTAAACTAAAGTATAAAATAAAAAAGGGATAAGAATAGTAAAAGTTCGAAAACTATGAACATATTTCTAAAATTTTAAGATCAATCAAGGAGAGCATATCGATGAGTTTTATTATCTTAAAGATATGAAACGGACCATAAACGGTCCAATAATTAATTATTATTTTCCTTGACGCCATTTTTCTAATCTAAAAAATTCCAAAAATTATTTCAAAATTGATGAATTTTTGATCATCGCTATTTTATTGCTAAAAGTGATCAAAAAAATATGGTATTCAGAAAAAAAAACTGCTGCCATTTTGATTATTTTTCTGGTCAAACATTTTTTGTTCCGTTAAAATTATATTTTAAGACTCGACTCCATCAAAATATTGTGTTAGGCTTTTAAAACATTTATTAAAAAATTTTTAAATTAATCTCGTTAAATTTTGAACGCATTAAAACAATTTGACGACAATCGTTTTTAAGACAAAAAATGGCGGCTTTATTTTTTTGTGCTAATTTTAAGATATTAAGTGTATTAACACTGGTCATAGATATTAAAAGGTAATATTTACCATTATTCAATTTAGTTGAAGAATAATAATTACAATAGTTGTCATTTTTATCATTTTTCGATTAGGATAAGAAACCTCTAGTCAGATATTTATTAACGCATGCTGATTTTGAGTCTGTCAACAGCCAGAGGTATAAAGGCATAAAAAAAATTAATTTTTTGACCTGCCATCAGCAACATATCATTAAATATTTTCTTGTATTATTTATAAATGAATGACGACTGAAGATTTAGGCGCCTCATGTCTAGGCAGTGCCGTTGGGCTAAAACTCATCATATATTAGGTCAATACATCAGCGACCCTGTCAGATAGGCTTATTTTCTCTGAAGAATTTTGGTGAACTAAGAGAATAATACTCTTAATATACGAACGATGAATGCTCGAAAAAATATTACATAAATTGATACATTGTAATTTTGTAACGTGGCTACTAGTTTCGCCTCTTACTAATAATAATGGTCTTTCCCATAAATTTATTATCTTTTAGGACTCAACTGTACTGCAGACATTTAATGCAAAGAATCTTACTTTTAATTCTCATTTATTTCAATTTAATATTGAAAAATTTTTCGAACCCTAAAATCCAGTCAACAAGTATTTAACATTTCATGATTTTACGTGTTGAGTCTGCCTCAATTGAAACTTCTTAAAATTTATTTTATTATAGGACTGATAATCGTCTACATAGAATGGTTGCCCTAAACTCCAATGATAAATCAATCCTTGATTAAATCGTTGCTTTGTACTATTTTCAGTATTGAAATATAATAATGAGATTGGAAATAGTATATCTAATAAGAAAATTGAAGAGTCAGTTCTATGTTAATTCAATGAATGTATAAATACAGTTTTTTAACGATTAAAAGTCAACATGATTAAATATTGCCAAAAAAAGTTGTAGGATTATTGATGTAATCAATTAAAATTGAAATTAAAATTTAATTTTGGAAATTTACGTGCATTATTATTGTTTAATAAAATAATTTTATCGATTAAAAACTTATAGGCACCAAAAGAAGTGAATTTCTATTATTGGCTCTCAAGACTAAAAGTTTCGGCGGTCATGAGCTTGGCGATTAGATCAGTTTTTTAGTAAGACTTTTTACTTATTTCGATGAGATTCATTTTTTGAAAACATTTCTCTTAATTTTGAAAATAAAAGATTGACTGAACAAAAATAAATTATTGAATTCTCTAGCTCAGCGATCGGTAATCTCGTCCTATAAAAGTGCCATATTTAAAAACATTCCATGCAAAAAACAGAGGCTGGACAATTGGAAGTGAACACATTTTGGGTAAGGAGGTGTGGTTACATGGAAGGATAACTTTTTAAATAAAAAACATAATTTTTTAAAGTGAGAACATCATGCAAGAACATAATTATACTTTTTCTATTAACACTTTAGATTAAACGATCCCACAAATCAATATTCATAAAAAATACATATTTTTATTTTAAGGCGTAATAAAATAGAGAATTGTGCAAAATTTGGGTAATTTAGTGAATAATTTTTTTTTATTATGGTGATGAAGCAAATTCTTCAATAATTCTTGTATTTTGTCTAAATTGGGCATTTAATTCTTGCATTTTCTTAATTACAGAAAAGACGTATCTCTGAATATCAATTCAATTAATTTTATTCATTTAAAATACTTACCTCGTGCATAAGTAAAAAATTCTTCAATCGATGGCATATAGGTTCGCATTCCTTATTTTTTTACTCTTGTTACTTTAAATACTGCATCAGGTATATTTTTTAAAGTACGGCAAAATTTATCACAATTTACTATTCTGTTGTAACTACCAATGGTATCCTTAAAGTTAATTAATTTATAAGACTAAATACGACGCTTTTATCCATATTTTGTAACAATTCTATTCATTAGAAAAATCTGAAACCGTTCTAAGTACTTCTCTTACGTTCAGGCAATTATTTCTGAAAATGGACTCATAATTATCCATAACATAGACAATATCGTTTCTTGCCTAAAAATAAATGATTCGATTAATTTGAACAAAAATTATCAATCTCTTTAATTCCTGATCAAATTTTTTACCGATACACATAACACAAGTAATTGAGAGGATTATGTAGATACCATTTAATTTTTTAATTTAAACATTGAAAATGATTATTTAGGATTAGGAATACGAATAAAAAATATTAGTAGCTATGATAGAGTGTGCAAGTAAATTTTTTAATTACAATAAGTACACTAAAAGTAGAGTGACCATTGATTTTTCGTGAAAATTCGATAGAGCTAAAGAAATTTAGCCAATTTAAAATTTTAGTTCCAAAATTGTATAAGAAATTAAATTATGCACCTTTTTCTGCAAAATGAATTCCTTCTAATAGACCCGTGTTAGTTTTTACTTATTGGCAAAATTGTGACATTTTTAGTCCTAGAACAGACGAAACTAATAAATTTTAAGCATTTTCAAATACTAATGATATCTAATTATAGTTTTCTCAAATATTTCAACAGAAAAAGTGAAAATTTATTCAAAACTGCGAATACAGTGATACTTTGATCAACGTACTCCTCGGATTAAATGCGCTGCGCATAACGAACCATGTTGCGCACAATGAATTAAATCAGATTCCACTCTTTAGCTAAAGAGCGCGTTTTTGTCATGAATTACAATTTTTTCTTTAGATTTAACGATATTAACACACAAAATTGCTCCAAAACTAGGATTTAATTTTTAGTGTTGACATAAAAATTAATTTTTTTCTTATTGTATTTGAGTACATAGCATTCTTCGCATAACGATCGTTTCGCGTAAAGAACTTACTCAAAGAACGAATTAAGTACGTTATGCGAGGTATCACTGTAATTTAAATGATTTCTTGACATTTATCATCCAAAAATAATTGGTGTTATTTTTTTTATTTAATAATTTTGAGCCTCCTAGATCCCATCAACAAAATAGCAAAATTCTTAATAAATCTTACGTTATTGTATGTTGAAACATTATTTTTGTGTGTGAAATGGAGGTTTGATATACAAAAACTATCTCATAATATATCACTGCATCATATATTAAATTTTTCTTCCTTAGTATTTAAATAATTTTTAAAAGGCATCCACATTACTTTTAAATTGTATCTGCCTTCTTCTCATGCGACAATTTAAAAGGTTAAAAAGTGTTCGACTTATATATTTTAGTTGTATTATCGTTAATATGATCTCGAATGATTTATTTTTTGTCTTTTTTATTGAAATCCTTCTAAGACCGCCTCGTTTGCCAGCTTTTGTTTTGTCCAAATAATTTTATTTAACGTAGAAGGACATATTGTAAATGTCTTTATACTGTTTTATGTTACTACGTTTATTCGATTACCCTTTTTACAATAGTCTTTCAAATATTTTATATCTATTCTTTGTTATTTTAGTTTATTTATTTTTAAAGTTCCTTAAATTTTTTCATGTTGTTGCTTTGTGGACAAAATAAAAAAAGAGGATCAAATTTGTTTAACGTGCCGGATTCAATTGGATTAAAAAACCGGTAACATAAAAATATATACAAAGAGTCTGTCTCCTCCTATAAAAAATACACCAAAAATAATCGTTTGAAAGCAAAATAAAAAAAATTACATCCTCCTGCAGATTACTTACTAATTCTTATGCTTGATTTAATTAATATTCCTCACCCAGAGAACCAAAGCCGCATGCCTTATCGCGCTCTTAGTGGTAGCACGCAACGCGAGGGTTTAGTGGGTGCAAAAGTTGCCAAAATCCACACTACTAGAGCTGACAGTCTCTGGTATCTAAGCGGGGATGGAAGTATAAGCTAAGACCATAATCCGAATCCCAAATCCTACCGATAAAGACTCTGTGAAGCCAGTGATCTGAGCTTCAGCAGAGATACCTAAGGTGCCGTGAAAGATTCCCTCATGCGGTTAAACAAATAAATATTTCTTACCGTTTGATTGAGACACAATCGGAAATTTTTAGCGAATATATTAAGAATCAAACAAAAAAGTAAATTATTCATCTTAAATAAGATCTTTATTTCAAGCAGATGAATATTTTAGGAGATTAGATATGCAAAATGAACACTATCATCCTTATTTATGCAATAACTTTATCAATTATATCACAAAGAAGTATTAAATTTAGCATTTTTATCTTTTACAATGCGTTATTATGAATTAATCATTAAATTATGTCGAAAGTAGCTTTGCATTATCTTTCTCTATTGTTTTTTATGCCCTCTCATGCGCCAAAATCAATTAAAATACAAATAATATTATTACGAGATGATGACTTATTCAACGCATGTTTCATACATTGTAATTAAAATTTGAGCAAAAAAATATTTATGATTGTTTTTGATTTAATAATGAATCATTTATGGTATTATTTGACCTAAATCCCTCATATAAATGGCAAGGTGTAAACTACTATAGAGAGTAGACAGTGCTTGGAGAATCGACGACATACAAGTTGCATTCAATATCACGGTTCAGTGCCCTTGAAATTATTCCAAGTTCCACAGTTGCAGAGTCTGCATTAAATAGTTTATAAGCCAGGTTGAAAAATTAAGTACGAATTATGCACAATTCGTTAAATCCTATCGAAATCACTGAGGCATTTCTCGAGCTGTACAACAGTAAACTAAGGACCTGCGAGAGATTCCCTTATGTATCTGCAAAAAATTATATTAAACTCAATTAAAGTAGTTTCGATTAAAAACTGATATTTATCGACTAACTATTAAAAATTCAATCCTTGAACGAGTTTTAAAAAATGGTCTGCCATTAAGCATCACCATAAGTAATATTCTCGTTAAACTAAAAATAATGTATTTGTTCAATTTTTTTTATTTTCTGATTCAAGTTGATTAGATGAGATTCTGATCTAACTAAAATATGACTGAGGTGCCCGCTGGAATTGTGCCAAATGCGAAATAATTCCTAAAAATTGATTTAATTTTAAATTGGGGATAATACTATTCTTCATTAGTTAATTAGTTTTTATTCCTCCTCTTCTTTTCGCCGCGCCGTCTAAGTCCTGTGACAACCTCGCCCTTGGGTGTCTGTCCCCTGAGAATGCCTGCCCAGAAAGGTGGTCGCCATAATGAATTTTAGTAAAAAATAATCCTTACTTACAATCAATCTGCAATAAAACTAATCTGATATTGTAAATGTTTGGTGAGTATCGTTAAGGTTCTTTACTCTTCTGATGCTTTGCCAAAAATAAAAGTGTCGTGTTAACGACGATATTCAAGACAAATTTATCGGCTAATAAAATTACTTAATAAATTATATAATAATTATCACACTTTTGGAATTATTATTTTTGTCGAGCCACCACCTATGACGAGTGGACGCCCAATATTATAAAATAAAAAATTTATGACACAATTTTACACGATGATTTTAGTCTGTAAAAATTCAGATTTTTGTTGTTAATATTAGTGAACAAAATATTTTGCCAGACTCCGAAGGAAAATCCTTCAAAACTGTTCGAGTCAAAATCCAGTATATATTGGCAGATATCTATGACATTTTTCAGTGTTGATAAATATAAATACGGTAATATCTACTAAATTGGAATATTTGGCTGTCGAATGAATTTATAACATTCAACTAGTTCCTTCAAATTAACAAAGTTTAATTAAAGAGTCTTAATAATATTTTATTTTAGATATATCTATGAAATAAAATCTTAGTATTGTAACATCTGGTTAGTATATCCAGAATGTTTTATGAACAACACTTAATACAGAGAAAAACTAAGTAGGCACGTAATTAAGCTGATTGCTTTAATAGTCCAATTTCAACTTTTTTGACATTGATGAGGTCAAAACAGAGTTTTATTTCTTTAATAAATTCCATAAGTTTGGTTCGCCCTCTCTCTTATTTGGCTTTAGTCGTATTACGAGTACAGTATTTGTCTCTACTAATTTTGGCAAAATCGGTTTGCGGACTTAAAAGTTTTCCATTGCTGTATCAATAAAATAAACATAAATGAATACACTAGTTTATTTTTAGTAGTAGATTTTCAGATTGCTTTTTTTACCGCCTAAGGAAACATTTTATGGCAAACTAGTTTTTCAGTGATTTTCAAGACACAACCATCTATTGTGAGGAATTATCGCTAAGATTTTTTGCCCGCATCATGGCTCTCATACTTTATATCGACTATGCTTAGACCAGAAACGGGCAACATACGGCCCGAAACGCGATTTTGACTAGCCCACAGACGGTTTCCGTTTGTAAAAATAATATAGCTTCAGCAAATTCTGCTGTATCCACCCACTAATCACTTACAGTTTATATAGCTAAATTTAACGATATTTTAATTTTATTTAACGGTTTCTATAATAAATTTCTACTAAAAATATAAACTTCGAACCATGGAAACAAATCCACTCTGGAAAAGTCCGTACGCGAGGCTATTATTAAAAAATACCACATTGGAATTGGTCTGCTACAAATTTTCACAAAAATTGACTTAAATGTCAATCGGATATCTCCATTTTAAGATTTTTCAAGCAAACAGACAGGATTAATGCTGGCAAAAATAGATGCACCGATAAAAATAATCCCCGAAAATGTCAAAAATATTCTTTCACAAGCAATTCGAGCAGATATTATCGTTTCTCTAAGAACTTTAAGGCAAAAATTAAGCCATTAACTTTGTGTCTCGGTGAGCCATGCGACAATATCGAATTCCCTTATAGAAATGAATTTTTTATCAAGTGTGTTTCATAAGTACCAGAGTCTCGAAATACTGTCGAGACCGTGAATCTAGGAGAAAGGTTTTGGTCTGATAATCTTATTCAAAATTAAAACAAATTAATAATTTTGGACGAGTTAAGTGTGAGCTAAAGCTCTGGCGTTGGCTATAGAAATTCCGCGATCGGGACAACTGCAATACAAAAGAAGAGAAATATCAGGAGCAAGAACAATTCACTTCTCAACACTTGAAAATTTGGCACCACAGAGGATGTCCATTGAGAAGTATACCAATATAATTTCTGCACATAATAATTAATTTCCTTTTCGTTTTGTAAACTTTCAGAAGCTTACTACTGAATTTGATATCTTGTCATCATCGTTTGCAACTGATTTTTAAAAAGCGGCGGATGCTTAACAGTTGGTATTAATATATCTGCAGTGTAACTCTAACCTTGAAGAGAAATTAAACCTAAAAGCATGGAAAAATTCTAAGCGTCACCGAATGAGTCTAAGTCTACCACCCTGAGAAAGAGGGTTATGAAAATATGTGTTCTGTTAGGGTTAACCTATATTTGTGATCAAAAATTTTCTACCATTATCATCAGAAAAAAGCTGCCTTCCAGTCCAACTGATGTTCACACGCAGTCTTTACTGAAAATTTGTAAGTGCGATATGCAGCTAGAGTTCACACAACATGATGATAAATATGATAGAGCAATAAAATCTCATTGAATCACATAAAGTTAAATATTGTTTTTAGTTTTTTGTTTTTAGCTTAAAATTTAAAATCTACATTAAATAATATTTATTCCTTATATAGGAGGATGAAAACTCGAGTTAAGGATCAATTCCCTAATGTGGCCCGCCGACAAGAGAAGTTGACCACCCCTGCCTAAGACGTTAGATATGACAGATTATGTTTGAGGTGAAAATGGATAGCGCCAAACCATTTAAACCCTAATTCTGCGTGCAGCCCCTAGGTCGTAAATCCGCAAGCGGCGTTCGCTATCTGGGTCAATTTTTATAGGTTGAACTACCTAGCTGTATCTATGATGGTTCTTTCGACGATGAACTTTGAATAAATAAGCTGTATAAACCGAGATTCCTCGTTATGGTAATATAGCTAATATTTTAATTTCATAAAACGAAAATTCTATTTTTGTATAATGGGGCCAAAATTTTGTAAGCTGAAAAAAACCGATATTGATAGTCATTTACCTGTGATTAAATAAAGGGTAAACGACTAAAATAAATCTACAGGTAGACGATAATGAGTTAAAGCCATGTAAATATACATGAATTTATTTTGCTAATGTATCTTGATTCAAGTATAAATATATGGATCAATCCAAGTACAAGGAGTTCTATTATCCCAATCTATTTCAAGGCATCGATTTATCAAGGAAGAAAGATTTTTTCCTTCAAGTGCAGCACATACTCTTTCTTTATCAGCAAGTTGTTTATTTATTTGTTCTTCTTGTAAATGAGTGCCAGGATCAACCTTAACAACGGTCTAATCATCTCAAAAAAAACTGACTTTGTACTTTGGAAAACATTTAAGCATCATACTTTTAATGCACAGTCCAATCATTGACGTCATGCTGCAATTCGGAATCGTTGGTGTAAAATATATTTCAATATGCTTTTTATCATTATCAACAGTAATGAGATCAGGTCGAACAATATGAAGCTGTTCCAAGGTAGTGTCCATATGCTCCGGATCCCTTATGTTGCAAATTAATTCGAAGATTTCCTGAGCATCAATCTCGTCAACAACATCAGGGTTCAACTCGTTTTTACTTGGTTCATTCCTTTTTGGATATTTTTTAAAAATAAAAGGACTATTATTTTCATACATAGAATTTATCTTTTTTTTTTACTTACGCAAGCGTAAAAACATTTTTTTGATGGCCGTCAATATTAATTTTATATAAATATTTGGCTGCACAAATGAAAAATAAATTTCATCGTTTCAAATTATATAATCATTCATAACAAATTTAGAGTATGAAAAAATATTTGTATTTTTTCAAAAAATTATTCTGTTTTTATTAAGCTAAACTTTAAATATTTAACTGTTATAAACGCCTTGTTGATGGCTTGAGGCTGATTTTCTTTTAGTAAATTTAGATCATACGGTTCAACAAAATTAAATACATGATATTTTAATTACATATTTTCTCATGATCATAAAAACATTGCTAAGCCGTTTTATGCTTTTGAAAGCTTATTAAGGTGGTATTTATATCCTTTTTCATTTGCATGAACAGGAAAATGTCAAATAGTTAAAATTACTGGGAAGCCTGCAAAATACATGATTTATACCGGGTTTTTCATCGTAAAAGAGCGACCATGCTTGACTAAAAGAGCCTCAGTGATTTGCAAAACCAGCCACCGTGACTTTGATAATTAGGATATTTTTAGTTTTTTTTAAAGTTTGCCCTAAGATTTTTTGCATAAAAACAATTTCAATAATGCTTAATAAAACAGTTAAAATGTTTTTTTACAATTTTAATCAGAAGCCTTCGCGGAATTTGTCTAAAAAGATGTCAACAAGAAAAAATAAAATCATATCTAAAGACACAAGGGACGCAATCATAAGATTAGTGGTTAATTAACGCCATAGTCAAAGAGAGGTTGGTCGAATGCTTGTTTTTTCAAGAAACACCGCCCAAAATATTATAAACAAGCATCTGCAAACGAATTCAAGCCAGGCAGAAATAAGAGGTGGATCAAGACGTAATGTTTTTAATAAGGCTATTCGTAATCAAATCGATTATCTGATGAATGACAACAGAACAAGAGCTTTACAAGAACTTTAAGATCATTTAAATGTCTATGTTACACTGACAACTATATGGCGTTGGTTAAGAATGCTCAATTATACATACAAAATGACGAGACCTGTATTTGAGAGAAGGAACGATCCAGATATTAAAACAAATCAAGTCGAATACGCTAGATGGTAGTATTCGCATTCTCATTTATTTCGATACCGAAATTTAATTTTCATTTATGAGTTTTTTTTCAACCTTCACATGTTTAGAAGCCATTCATGGGCAAGGCATGGAGTGACTTCAAACTCCATCGTTAGACCGCGAGGAAGAAACGTTTAAATGATTTTAGCGATTAACAGTTCTAATTTTATCAATTCTGAAGCACTAATAGTGGGCGTAAATAGAGAAATATTTTAAACAGTCTTAAATGAAGCCATCAGAGTTCTTGGCTTAACCGAGAGATTCATAATTGTGATGGATAATGTTCCATTTCATCACACGATAAATCTGAGCCAATATCTAAATATTTCAGTTCATTATCCTCAAGCCTATTCACCATATTTAAATCCGCGTGAGGAAGTATTTTCTCTTCTTAAGAGTTATATAACAAAAGATCCAGGTCGCCTAGGCACCGATTATCTTTTGCAAAGAATGGATGATGCTCATTGAAGAGTTGTTGATATAAACATATCTAACTATTATTCGTACTATTAAAGTTTATTTGATGACTGCCTAAGAATGAACGATATTCGAAGAGATTATTCGTGCCTATTTTATACTTTTCTGTTTTAAGAATTTGTGAGCTTTTATGGGTCTAAAGAAATTTATTTGGTTTAAAATTAATAAAGTATACGCTGACTATGATCTATAATTTCAATCCCTTCAGCCTTTTATAAAAAGCAATGTGGCTCTTTTAGGATGTAAAACTCGGTAAGCAATTGAATAATTGGAGGTGATAATGCGCACACTAAGGCGTGGAAGATTATCAGTCTCTTGATTATCATAGTCCACAAACAAGTGGAATTGCTACTGTTTACAACCCATTATTAAGGGTCTGTTTAATTTCATTATGTTCGATAAATTTGTGAAAAATCAAAGTGACCGTCTTTAAGTGCACGGAAGAAGATAGCTGGCAGTAAAAATGTTTGGCTTAGATTACTTCGATTTGACATAATATTTTTTTTCTTTGGTGAGTCATGAGATGATTTGAACCCTTGTGAATTATTAAAAAAGGCTTTATATTTATCAGAAAAATTAAGATTAAACTTTGGTAAAAAAAATTGTTAAGATAAAAGAATTAAAACATACTGGGGGGAGGGGTGGCGGAGGCGAATAATTTTATAAATATTTTTAAAAAATATTTCGGCAACTGAGATATTTTTTAGAGATACAATATAGAGTTGATGTACCTTGTAGACGAACATCCTTAGTTCACTTGTATTGAAAAGAGGGATTTTATCTAATTAAATTCATCCTTAAGCGCTCGTGTTTCTGCCTTAGCTTCTGTAATTTTTCCTTAAAAATTAAAATTTATTTTGTATGATAAATTGGTTTAAATTTAGTCGAAAATGTTTGTTTTTTCTTTCTTTCCATCAACCCGTGAATTGTGCATTAATATAATGACAAAAAAGTGTTTTTATTTGTATTTAACTGTTTCCGTATCCAATATATTTTTTTTGAAATTAAAAAGCACTAAAAGCCTTGATCTCTCAAATTAACTTTTTGCCAAACGGGTCATCATGACACAGTCTTAATCTTTCGTAATAGAGCATATTAAAGGCCTAAAACTTAAAAATTAATAACATAATGAAATTTTTAGTAAAAAACGATTGATATCGCTCTTTCCAGATTTTACAAAATTATTGATCTTCACATTTTTTCCGATCAAAAAAACTAATATTGAGAGACCGATACCATTTATCGACCTTTATATACAAATAGTTATACTTTCCTTTTGATTAAATTGTTTCCCCTGTCATGAAATATTTTGCAACCCCTTAAAATTGCACCCCCACGCAAAATATCACTCTGAAATTTTGCATCCCCTACCAAATTTCACAATGATAATTTGCACCCCTCTGAAATATTTGGTACCCCTCAATTATTATCCAAATTTCAGCCTAATTTTGATATTTTTATTTTTATGAGATTAATTTACTAATTATTTATATATTTATTAAATGAAGACAATTGACAGGTCACAAATTATATATCTGGCTTTTAGTGAGCGATAATATAAGATTTATTTCCTGATATGAACCCTTAAAAATACAAACGAAAAAAATATTAAGAATATTAAAGCTTATTTTTCGCCTTTATCTCGGTTATTTAAAGGTGCACGATGGAACAATGTTTGCGTCGCGCGCTTACGCAAACTCTGATTTTATGTTTTAAAAAAATATTTTTATCGATAATATTTGATGATTTATTACGAATCATTTTAAAATAATTTATTATATAATGATCATGTGCCTTTTTTTAAACGTCTCAAATCATGTGAAACGTATTAAAATACATTACAATATAATTTAACAAATCGTAATAAAATCTGGCTAATCAGCATAATCATTTATTAATTATCTTGAACATTAAATTTTCAAATATCTATTTATGTTTCAATATATTTTTATAAATTTAATGCATTAAAGTTTGCTTAAAAAGTTTTAAATATAAAAATGAAAAGGAGAAACGATCTTTGATAACCAACGTGCCCAAATCTTCCAATTACGCTCCTCGTAAGAATATTTTATAACAGACCGAAAATATTCAAATTAATTTAAATTGCAAAATTTAAGCATCTTAACCTTCTATTAACGAGATAACACAAAATAATAATCATGTTTTCATTCTTGAATACTTTTGATACCCTCTTAAATCAGGTCTAAGACCTTTCTAGTTACATTTAACGATTTAAAAATTTAAATTATTAAAATTTAAATAAAAATTTGTTTAAAATTACATTTTCTTTTATAAATTACAGATATAAATCAGGGGGTGCCAAAAATTCAAGGGGGTACGAAATATCACAGTGATATTTTGCGTGGGGGTGCCAAATATGAGGGGGTGCCAAATTTCACGTGACACCCCAAACTGATCTATTGTCTTTAAACAATTTGATCCTATGTATGCCTATTTTATAAAAATAATCTTTATTTCAATATTTTGTATATAATTGAAATATAAATGAGCGTTTCGTTGTTAAAACCCAGTCAATCCTATTATTTAGTGCGAGATTTTAAGTTAAATGATATTAAATCGAAGTCGCTCACTTAATTTAAAATCATAAGATTAGTTGAATGTATTTTAAGTTACCATACCCAGTTTTTGATGTAAATGATGGAGAATTTTTCGTTCAAACAAACATGAAATAGCACTGTGAATTTTATTAAATTTTTATTTTATCAGACCGCCTTTACTCCAACTCATTAATCCTTAAATGGCGGCATTACTTGCCTTTGTCACAGCATCAATTCAATAAATTAGCAGTATTTGAACCCGAAAACTAACTCACAAAGCCACCATCACAGTCAAACTAATAATACATAATTTTTCACAATTTTATGCGATATATGTTGTGAAGGATGAAAAAGCACGCCAATTATTTTTGATATGATCATTTTCTTAATTAAATCTCTCAATAATACATTTTGATCTTAATCATGCACGGATCGCCTTAGGCATTTGATTTTGCGGTTATTATTTTTTGATTGCCTGACGTTCGTCGACATGAAATCTCCCAAAAATTCGTGTTTTTCTTGGTTTTTTTAGAATAAATAAAAATATTTTGAATAGCATAATCGTAATATAATTTTTACAATCGTCACAGCTGGATTCTGAATACAAAAAAATTTAGCTAAACGCAATAAAATCGTGGCCCTTAATCCATTCATTTAAAAATGCACATAAAGTATAAGAGTGTTGATTTTAATTCAAGAATTACATAAGATATTCTCGTACGTCGTCTGATATCATCGTTATGAATTTTTTCGATATCTTCTGTTCAATTTCAATACTTAACCTCAAAGATTTCGCATTTCTTCCGGAATTATTATGAGTAGAAAGAGTAAATTTTCAAAATTTAATGTCGATCACATATTTTAATAATCCAATAGCTCATGTGATTCCATTTAGGTCAGCCATAATAAAATTTAAGGAAAATTATCTCTGTTTTTGACCATTATGTGTTATACCCCCAAAAACCAGCTGCTTAACATACCATCAGCTTCATTTTTCATAAAAATACAATTATTGGTAATAATAAAAGAACTCTCGTATATTGTTAGATCTAACTGAATATCGAGCGTCAAATCAAGCGTTTCACAATGTGGGTCACACGCATATCGGAAGTGGGAATTCGATTGTAAGGAAGCATTGTTAAAATAGAATGAATGATGAAAATATCAGGTTACATCTCGTTCGAGATTATATAAATTTTTATAAAATCTAATCTGGATTCTGGCACAACAATTTAATGAATCACATTCCAGTCTACACTAATCAATTCTTTCATAAAGGTGAGTAAAAAAATTTCTAATTTATTAAAAGCAACGATCAATGCATCGAATAAAATTGCATAGACTCTGAAGAGTCTGTCTCGCCGAAAAATTATTCATGTTACCCATATGAAATTTGTGATGTTATTTGAATATAAAGCAGTGATTCGCATACTGGGCACACGCCACACGCGTCAGTAATTTGATTTTAACGTTGTGCAGTTTAATTTAAACAGTGATAATTTAAACAAGATAATTCAATAAAAATATTAAATTAAACCTTGATTGGAGACTAAGACTTTTTTTGAAATTATCGGTGGGTGTGGCTATAAAAATGGTTAGGAAAACTATGTAATGACCACTATCACTAAATCTCAAGCGCCAGTCCGATAATTGATATATTTTAAGAATCCATCAATCTACCACTTAGCGAAAAAGATATTGGCGATGAGGATTAGGACCCCACCCGGCAAAAACGTGATATATAAACGAAAAATGATACAATAAAAGAGATAGTTTTTTGAGTAATAATTCTTTAGAAGAGTATTACACACTGATATGAAGTATTTAAAAACACAAAAAAAACTTAGTTTGAATAGCCTATTCTAGAATATGATAAGTAGATTAACTGCTGAAATTTAGGACTTTAGTATCGAATTTCTAAGATAATTGATGTCTTTTTATCAATAAAAAAAATACAATGGTCAAAGGTGTTTTTTATCAAAGTTTTTTAATATGAAAATACAAATAAATAGATTAAATAATTATTTTCCAAAACGACTAAATTTTTCAATATAAAAATTTTTATTATAAAATAAGAAATATGGGTGAAATTAAATTAATATTTATCATTATTGAGTTATTATTCACGATTTTTACTCTTGTTAATTTTTGTGTGCCATTTTTTCTAAGCCAGACTGCGGCTGCATTAAGACACGCCATTTTTTTCACATGCCTGCACCTTATGATAGTGAAAAATATCGATTATGTAATTTTTTAATACTTTTAATGTAAGTATATGACAACCGACCTGATTTCACAAAAAATGGAAATTCTCTCGTAAAATTATATTGATATTTAAAGCCTGCCCATTATGAGATGAATGAGGACGAAATAAAATCTTATGTCGAATCCGATCTTGGATTTTTTAGTTCTTATGCAAAAACCATTGGAAAATTTTATGGATCATGTATAAATCTAATACTTAACACCAGGCTATTTACTCGGAGGAGCATGGGGTGCAGCTGAGTATGCTATTAAGAATCGTGCTGATGGTTTGATTCTCAGAAGGTACTATAATGTCTAAAATTAGGGTATGGAGTTCAGCTTCATTTCGTTCTCATCATTTGGCAGATAATCTCACATTTTTCCGTATTTTGTACAATTCTATACTTTTAGTTATATCCAGTTATGGTTTAACTCGAATGTTTGAATTTCTTCGTGGCGAGAGCGATTGTCTTAACAGCACATTGGCTGGCGGGATTGTTGGTGCCGTTTGCCGCTTTGGTAGGCTAGTATATAACACATAGGCTCCCCGCGCCCTGTAATTTTTTCCACGTCGTTTTTGTTTGGAATATTAGGATTTGCTCTGGGTCAATATTTTTATGGATTTCCCAAGCATTTCTACAGGAATTGGAAATATAGATTTTAATCAGCTTCTTGTAGTATCGGTATTTGTAATTATTCTACAATTTATATTTTCTTCAATTCTCAAAAATACTTTTTATTATCAAGTTAATGCTAACACTTTGTCTGCTTTATTTTTATATCTAAAAATATTATTAAGCCTAGAAGGAATAATCAACGATATTAATCATTTTGGTCGCAAAATTAACTTTTTCCATCACGTCTATTTAAATAAATTTACTAAAACGTCGATTTCTTGTAAATTCCCGCTTTTCGCCCGCAAATATTGATAAATTGCAGTATAATTTCAATTTCCATTTAAAAATTTAAATTAAATATCATCAATATTAAATTTTATGCAAAAAATTTTTTTTTTCAATCATAAAAATAAATATCTTGACACAAAGTCAGTTATTTAACCATCAATTAAGTGTACATGTAAGTCAAGACATCTTATTTGGCGGCAATAATGTTCTTGGTAAACGTAAATTAAAATCAGTGGTGTGTAAACAACATTTAGAAGAGAATATTTGTTCAGCCGCGTAGTTTTATAAATCTTTTTGAATTTGAGCTTTCTTAAGTTAATAAACAGATCATGTTGATGATTTTTATGAAAAATTTAAATCAAATCTTAGGAATAAAAAAATTTAATGATGATATCTTGCCCTTGTTAAAAAATTCTTTCTGACCGTGATTAAAAAAATTTGATGCGCTAATTTATAGCAAAACTTTCGCGCGCAACTTGATGTAAGCTATTTTCTATGATACAATGTTTCCCAGCCATTTTTGTGCCAGATCCCATCGATAAATTTACAAAAAGTCTAATCACTCGATCCGGATCAAACATAGTACAGTGATACCTCGCATAACGTACTCCTCGGATAACGTACGCTGCGCATAACGTACTTTTTTTTGTGCTTATTGATAACTCGCATAACGAACCTTGCTTCGGACAGCGAACTAAATCAGATTTAAATTTTTTGCTTAGCCTCGCGTATTTGTTATGAAATACGATTTATTTTTGATATCGAACGATATCAACACATAAAATTGCTCAAATCCGAGGTTTCGTTTTTTTTTCGACATAAAAATTAATTTTTTTGTTATTGCATTTTATTACAAAGCATGCTTCGCATAACGTTCGTTTCGCATAAAGTACTTACTCCTAGAACGAATTAAGTACGTTATGCGAGGTACCACTGTATTTTTATAGATCAATCTTGTTAAAACTGCCACTGTTGAAATGAAATTGCCCTCCCCATCCCCCGTTGAAATCAAATTACCTTCCAGTTGGGCGTGCGCTTATTGATCGGAAACACTCATTTAATACATTTCAAGATGATTAATTCTTCAAATGCTCACTCAAAAATATTGAATAAGTTGATTTATTAGAAATTATGCCGTCCTTATCCCTGAAAAATAAATCTGTTTGAATTTCAACCATAGAAATTTAATCCAATTCACTCAAACTCTTATATCTACTAAAATTTCTCTAAGTTTTAAGATAAATAATATTGATAAATAATGAACATAAAAATCTGTAAAATCGTTTAAAAATATCCTCTGATCTATGTGGACGACAAATAAATTCCATCTCGACAGCCGTTTAAATTATTACTGGGAAATATAATCTTATTGTACTCGGGCCAAAAAACTTATGAATTTGCTGTAGCGACTATATTTACTAACCTTTATTCACAATAGTTTTAGATCTACACCTTAAAGTATAGACAATACGTATTTTTAATGACCATATATTACTTTTTCATTTAATTTTATTCCACATGCTTATTCACAATCGTTGGTAAAGTATTTTATAAGTCACGGTTCAGTCAATAAGTTTAATTTTGAAATATCAAAGGCAGTAACACGTATTTTGCGCAAATCAATTTATCCCAAGCGAAGGGTTAGCGACGATTTTCTCACAAAAATAATATTTTCTTATAAATTATTATTTCATTGGTAACAGTAGGACATAATTTGTAATGAATAAGATAAACATTTTTATATTTTTATATCATATCACTATTTACTCCTCACAAACTGGTAATTTATCATTTAAAAATGCAAATTGTAAAAATTTCGGGATTTATTCATTATTTATGCAGAAAATATGTCCTTGCATTATTTAAAAGAAGATTTATCTAAGCATATATGAAACTCAGAAATTCCCCGAAAATAGAAATTATCCGAAAATTTTTAATGTTAAAAATTGACTCATAAAAAATAATTAAAGTTAATTTAGATTATTTGTTTTTTTTCCAATTTATATAATCGTCTGGTTTTGATTTTTTTTTGAATCTTTCGGTGTTGTAAACAATACTGCTTCCATTCTGTCGTGCCTCTTAATTTTCTCAGAGTAAAAGTCGAATTCTCCTTTATAACAGAAATAAATGAAGCCAAATTGGGGTGGGCATTTAGGAAAAAATCGCCAATTCTTATATTATACCGTTCTTAACAGATGTTCGTTCTTCCGAAAAGATTAAAATCTCCATAAACATTAATATTCCACAGCGAGGGTGGAAATCTCGAATCAGGACATTTTGGCGACGCCACTTTGGCGATGGACATTTTGGCGCCGCCGATTTGGCGACGGGACATTTTGGCGATATAAATATTTTTTGAATATAATTTAAATTATTTATACAGTATTTTTTAGAGAATCCTAAACTACAATTATAGAGAGTCACAAAACCTTTCTTGAGGGTTACATGTACACATCAGACAATGTGCGACATACCCAACTAAATTAATGGACATATATTTATAAGATAAATAGGGCTTTCAGGCAATAAAAAATTCGAGCACGTTATTAATATATAGTAAATATACAAATTACTAAATTATTGTCTAAATATAGAAAAAAACACTGACCAAATACTGTCCTCGTCTTCAATTTAGAGGAAAACTTATGATCCTATGCTAGGAGTAAAAACGGAATTATGGCGCTAGCAATTACGGTTAAATGACGTCATTAATGTCAGGAAAATGGCATATTAGGTATATATCTAAGTTTTTAGCATGCTCACATACGATTGGTTCTTTTTTTCTCAACGTTTCTCTGCATTCGCAATTAACCTTTCTAATCATAACTTCTTATGGAATCTCTATTTACCAATCAAGACAGGAAAAAAATTTACTATGAAGGATATCTCTACACATTGGACAAAGTTAGTGCAGATTCTTCAATTAAATTTTGGAGATGCATTTACAAGAATACTTGCAAAGGACGAGTACATACAGACTTCAACGCCACCAGAATAATTAAAATTATAAATGAACATTCACATGGAAGTGACCGTCAAAATTAAATTTGGAAAAGATTCAAAGGTCGATCAAGGAAAAGTCATTAACCACTAACGAAATCCCTATCAATATACTGAACAACAATATTCAAGGAGTAACTCCAGCAATACTTGGTAGACTTCCCAACAAAGACGCTGTTAGAAAGCTCGTCCAAAGAAAAAGGAACCAAATTAACAGTGCACCTCCAAATCCCACAGATCGTTCACAAATAACAATTGATCATCGTTATACAATATACGAACCATCACCTGGATCTGTTGAGTCCTTTTTGTTTTATGATTCTGGGCTTAATGATGCCAACCGAATATTAATTTTTGGGAGAGAAATAATGTTCATTGGTCACATCTTATTTCAAAAATTTTCTGTGACGGAACTTTTAGTATTGCGCCACCATTATTTTCACAAATATATGTCGTCCTTGCGAGAAGAGGTAGCTTTATCATTCCAATATTATACTGCCTACTTCCAAACAAAAGACAACAAACATATCTGCGTATGTTTGAAGCCATAAAAACAAGTGGCCAAGATTTAATCCAACTGCAATTAGCATGGATTATGAATTAGCAGCAATGAATGCTGTAAAAACAGCCTTTCCTAAAATTGAGCTTCATGGATGCCTATTTCACCTGGTAAAAAATATAAAAAAGAAGATTGCAGAAAACGGTCTTACGAGTCGATATAATAGTGATGCTGAGTTTGCATTAACTGCGAGGATGATTGCCGGATTAAGTTTTATCCCAATACCTGATGTTGTAACCTCTTTCGAAGCCCTTTCAACAAATTGCCCAGATGAGTTAGTACCTATCCTAAATTGGTTTGAGGACTCATACATTGGTCGCCCAACAATCAATCGACAGAGAAGACCTCCCACTTTTCTCCAGAGATGTGGTCTGTGTACCAAAGAACACTTTCTAGGGAGAAAGAACCAATAATTTCTCTGAGGCCAGCCATAGAAAATTGAGCTGCCAATTTGGAATGGCTCATCCGACACTGTGGAAATTCATAGATGCTATCCGTTCTGTCCAAGTTGGGCATGATCGAATATACGAACAATTTCTACGAGGCGATCGACCGACCCCTAAAAGACGGCGCTACGAGGAAGCAGATGATAGAATTCTTCGAATAGTTTTGTCATACGG
This sequence comes from Cyprinella venusta, assembly GCA_038021265.1. Classification (NCBI taxonomy): domain Eukaryota; kingdom Metazoa; phylum Chordata; class Actinopteri; order Cypriniformes; family Leuciscidae; genus Cyprinella; species Cyprinella venusta. Next base: position 29,362 of record JBBNEX010000123.1, read on the forward strand.
ACAAAGAAATCTAATCGAATTCTTGAGAGGAATAGCCCATAATTTCCTCATGGAATAGCTAATTATAAGCATATAATGTAACCTTTATTTCGATATCTTTTATGTTTTGATGCTTGATTAGAAATATTAGTAGAATAACCTTTAAAATCAACAGGATTGTCTCTAGCTGCAAAAATAGGGATAATTTGTGTGAAAGATAATTTAGATGGCTTTAGTTTAAGCATATAAAAAATACCTTAAAATAATTTTAAAAAATCAAAATTAAAAAAATTATTATCTTGTCGCCAAAATGTCCCGTCGCCAAATCGGCGGCGCCAAAATGTCGCGTACCGTGGAAATCTTTTCACCCATGTCTTCACAAAATATTTCCAAAAGGCTTCCACAGATTCGTCTTGTATAAGTAGCGATTTTATGTAATCGATACCAAAATTAATTTCTGTTATTTCAAGTATTATTAATAGCTAAATATTCGACAGTATCGAATTTTTGTTTTTTCGAGCGTACTTAGAATTTTTAGAGCTTTCTTAATAGCTCTTGTTTTTAATGGAAATAACAACCGATAATTTTACTCTCTGTAAATTATTGTTTTACTGCATTTGTCAAATAAAACTAAAAATCTACGGTGATAATCCATGGTATCATGCATATTCCATGAGAACGATGATTTCGTAAAGAACTTACCATTATATGTGTTCGTTTTTTCTAGTGAGCAAGCAGTAAGCCGCCTGAATAAGTTCAGTCGCAATATCATGTACCATTATTATAAGGCATTGAGTAAACGGTGCTGTACACTTCTGAAGATTCCATCAATAAAAGTGTGTCAATTATAGCGCATTAAAGTTAGGCATTCATCAGTTACCCATATCATGAATTGATGGTATTCTCCATGGATATCACCACACACCGTTACCTTCTGAAAAAAGGTATTCCGTTGCACAATTTTCTCATTGGATGTATGGTGGCTTGATGAATTTTGTTAACAAACATAGATCCTCTATTTTCTTTTATCATATTGTAAACCTTAGATTTTGCTGGAATGCTGAAAACAGTCGATGCATATTTGATTATCAATTCCACGAGCAATGATTCGTATATTTGATGAGGATAAAGAGATAAAATAGCCGATTTCTTTGAAATGAATCCATCCAGAAAAGCAGTTGAAGGCGCTTGAGTAGTTTCGGAGTTTAAAAATTGAATGTTAGGTTTTTGATTACATGTATGCTCTCCCTTGACAGTAATGTTGCCTTCTTTTTTTAATAATTTTACAGCACACGACTGTGACTCACATTTGAACACCTATAGTAAAAAGTATCTTTGTATTTTCTATTAAATTGGTACGAATAATATTAAAATATAATTGTTTTTTTGTTGTCGTTCATGTCAAAATCAAGTTCGAGATTGAGTAAATTTTTTCTAAGAATTTCGAATTTAGCAGAATTTAGGAGTTCAACTCATACTATCAAGATTTATACATATCCTATTCAAAAATAATTTTTTATCCAGGGTTTTACTTCTTGATCTTTATTGCTTCTTTCAAACGTATAATTATCTAAAAACTATCTTTTGGAACAAGATTTCATTTTTTATCCTGATTTATGGTTAATCCTGGCACATTTTGTTGATTTGACTATAAAGACATGATGACGCAGTAAAATTCTTCCGAATTTTCTCTAATTACATGTTGATGTTCTGATTTAAAAAGATTCCAGAGTAGAGAAGTTTAAGATAGGCTTACCAACCATACCAGCTCAACATGATTAACTTGATGAAAGGTATGCTTGGAACATAATAGATTTTTATTATTGCTCATAATTTGAATCAAAACTCTTAAATCGATTGCTATATTAGAAAAAATTCCACCTCTTAAATAGTATCAAAGTACTTCTACCAGATTTAAAAAACTTTTTAATAATTAAAAGAGTACCTAGAAAAAAGCTGCTATTTAACTTAACAGCGTATTACGCACAGACTAATTCTCTTATTCATGATCGTTCAATTTGACCATTTCGCTTATTTTTCTTTTTTTATTGATAGTTGCGCGATGATTACGAAAAATAGAGCCACAATTGAGCTTAAGCACGCACAAAATAGATTTTTGCACAAGCCGCCTTAGCGCCAAAAATTTTGATGCCTGAATGATGTAAACCTGTTCACTCAAAACAGTACAATAGACATTAACTCATAATGCTGAATATGTAAGCTTTAATATTCAAAAAAAGAATGTAGAGAATTCTTTCAGTGGACATGCTCACAATGAAACTATTTTGAAGGTTTCGGGAGTTAATAAATTGTAATTATTTTATATTTTATGCTAAATATCTATTTTTTTGTCAAGGTACATAGGAATGGCTTTGTTGACCATCGTCATTACTGGAGTCCATTTAGTAAAATCAAAAACTTCAAACATGAGTTGAAAAAGTTTTGGTTTGAAATTGTTAAGAATAGCTTGGTCAATGCAGTAGTGAGCAAAGCACGGATCTAAAAAGGCCTGAGGGAATCTGCTTTTGAGCCTGTAAAATTATTTAATATTTTAACTCGAGTATACTTCTGGTTCCTTTCTGTACCATATTTTGAGTGACCATGTTGAAGAGAATATTTATAATTTCCTTTTGGATAGTTTCAATTTTGGCGCCAGTATCAGTAGTCAAACTTTCATAGAGTTGGTTGGAAATATCTCTGGTTCCCAGAAGTACAATATCTTGTTTGAGTTTTCCTGATTCGTAACGTCTACAGGAGATTAAATTTTGTGGCGGCTTGGAGGAATTTGAGACCAGTCGAATACTGAACAAGCAAAACACTTGCTATAAATTTTAGTGATCAGAGCATCTTGATCGTTACTGAAAACCATTAAATTGTTGGTGATGGGCGATTTAGAGTAATTCCCATTATTATCATAATCATCTTCAATCTACGTTAGACGTACATCAAACCGCCATCATTTTTAAAATATCGACTGGGAGATGTATTCGGAGATCTTTACGGTGCACGGAGCGGTAGTAAAATCTACAAACTGATTTATAAGGAACGCTACAATTATTTTTGAACTTCTGAAAGACTTTGATCCACTAAACTGCTTCAATTAACATAGAAATACTAACTATCAGCAAGTTTTGAGCTCGTTGAACGCCGAAAAAATGTTAATTCTTCAGTTTGGCTCGATTTTTGCTAAAATCAAGAATAAAATTTACTGAATCCTCCTTGGGTGAATAGACGCCAAAAAATCTTGATTTCTTAAATTAATGGCAAAACTAACCTGGATTCGTGATGCTTATCATGGCTCAACAAGTTTTGAACACTTTCTGCAACGAGAATAACAGAAGATTTTCGGCCCAGCTTTATAGATTCGGATGATCTCGCTAGGCCTCCGGTAACACTAAATCAAAACATAAAAAAACTGCAATGATGTGGATGACTCGCGAATAAATTCGGCTTCGTCCAGAACAAGCTTTTCGTTAATCTTCGGTTTCTGGTGTAAAATATGATTAGATTACTTCGACGTCTTCCGACAGGCCATCATATAGAGAAGGTGTCTGTCCTAAATCTCTATATTCTGTTGGCGGCTTAGATCCAAAACATGGAGAAAATACATCTGTAGAGATTTTAAAGCCCAGCGAATCCAAAATTTTTTGCCCTACCGCAGTTTTTCCAATTAGATTCAAGGAAATGGCTGCTATCCTGTGGTCATAAAATTTAAGTAACCATCTGACCGATAGATATGGGCACGTCATTGCAATCGAACAAATTTTTTCTAATATATCTTGATGTTTATCCCTAAGAGCCTTGATTCCTCTAGATGTTGAGCCATAATTAGCCTAACTCAATTAAATTACATTACTGCAAAAAGTAGCCGTTGTTTTAAAATTGATGCCTGGGCAGCAGTTTTGCATTGAGAGAGATCGAGCATGTGATTACATTCTTCGAGATTCTGTATTTCGAAAAAATCCTTACAATAAATCGATGAATTTTGTAGGGCTTCAAATAGGCCTGATTAATGTGATTGCTGATATTAAATATGGCGCAAATACAACGCACGGTCCAAAGATATGTGCGGCGGCTCAAGCCCAAGCAAGGATTGTCGAATACTTGCTTCGACATTTTTGGTGTATGCATTGATATAATTCTGAGTAATAAGGGATCATTACGCTTGTCCACTCTTTTGATAAATAAGGGAACAGATGTTGGAGAAGAAATACAGCGCTTGAGTCTTGTGACAACGTTGACAGAATCCTGAGATCAGAAACAAATATACCTTGTAAGTATCTTGACCCCATTCAGGCCGAGGAATAGGTACGGTAAGTGCATGTTGAAAACGTGAAGAGCGATTTCCTTAAATAATCAATTAAATTGCACGTTAGAGTCTATCATTTCATCAAGAGTATCAGCAGCATAGTCGCGAATCGTTGCATCCTTGTCATAGAGCTGCAGTTACAAGTGGATTACCTACCATTCGAGCGAGGAGATTGACTAAAGGTATCTTATTTACGTTAAGTCGTGAGTAGCCCTCATAATTCGACGCAGAAAAACTTTGCCTCCTTAAATTAAGAGAGTTGTGAACGTGGTTATGTGAATGGGATATCACTCCAAAAATCCTCTGACTCAGAGAATGATCGTAGTCAAGACTCGGGACGACGACATAAATGAGATCGGATAAGGATTCGATTCGAGAATGTTATAAATTCTAAATCATGAGAAATAGATACTTTCCGAGAACTGGAGAAGACTCTAAAAATCCTGCACCAAGTTTGTGACTGTGAATATAGGAAATTAGCAAAAAATAATTTCTTGAGCAGCAATCGTGCAATGAATTATAAAATTCAGTGAAAGTGAAGGGATTTTTTACCGCGAAGCATTCTCGAGTTGTAGAATAATCCTCTTTAGGATTCTTTTATAGACGTAAACTGTCATACGAATGTATCCAAAATGATAGAAAAGTTTATTAAAAATTCGTTGACCCATTGGAGGCCTTCGTTTGACTGAATCAGATACAATGTCTAACCTGTTGAGGACAAAGCAGAGTCTTGAAAAAATAAAAGGCAACTGTTAGCGCATGCTTAGCATTTGGGCTACTAAACTTCATAAAGAGAAATTTTCCACTCGACGGTTTGTAAAAATCATTCAACGCTGACAAAAATCTTGGTTAATGCGTTTCCTTTACTTATGACTCGGCTGGTCAAGTGCTCGATCAACGATCATCAAATTATATTTCTAGAATCAAAAATATATTTAACGTTAAAAATCTTTCAATTTTTTCCCAAGACCAAGATCATGTGTATTAGTTAGTATTCGAGACCCGTGTATGTCTTTAACAAGATTCTCCGAGTCCTCAATATTAAAAGAGCGCGAACTTTAAATAAGGCCAGAGTTTTTTCGTCTATTTTCTTAAGATCTATTTGCAAAAGGCTAAATTTGTAATCAAACATTTCCTGTTTATTTTAAAGTCTAACCGGACAAACAAGGTAAGCCACTTGCTTAGACAAAAAATTTCCAACGTTAAGACTATTTTTCCAATCGTTGTAAACATTTATCAGGCTTAAAACTGTTTTAATTTTGCTTAAATTAGATTTTCTCGAGTTATAATTTAATTTTATTACTCTGAGTGGTCTTTTAACAAATATTCCGAATAATTAAATTTTTGGCATTCGGCAGGTATTACCGAATAATACTGAAAAAAATCGAACGATAACAATACTATATGAAGAAGTTCGGTTAATAGAACAACCCGAACAATTACGAATTCCATTGTCCTTAGTTTTCATTAACAGTTTAAGCAGAGCTTTCATTACTCCAGATTCAATAGCCGCATAAACCGCATATCCATTAAAAATATTAACAAGATCCAGATTTCTAAGGGTCAGTTGAGTATCTCAACTTGGTCCCATGAGGTCTCAAAACTCTCAACAATTCATGGGGAACGTAATTTTTGTCCTTAAATCGCTCCTTGTAACCCAGACCAAAAGGATCTAATATGTGCGAATATATTTTACGCATGAGTGAAAGTGCCTTTTGGAAATCCTCACAATCATCTGGACGCTCTACAAATACCATATCACATAGGAAATTTAAAGCTATTTCCTGAATTAAATTAGAACATACCTGAGTTCCCAACTCTGCCGTGGGTAAGGCGGAGAACAGGGATTTTATTCCTTTTGCGAGTTAAATAATGCCATTAAGCCTGGTACTAAATCATTTTATTTACCTGTCCAGGATCGAATCATGGCTCTCAAGCAAATTGAGGAATTGTTACAACACCTATGGAGGCATCTAAATTGTCTAAAATACGGTTTTACTCCTCAAAGCTTGTACTGGTATCGATCAATGATGTAAAGTTGTCGTCAGTAAAAGGACTGAGAAGATTCTGCTTATTACAAAATTTCATACGAGAAAAAAAGAATTATCCATTGATATTGATCGATTGAAGGATCGTCAAACATATGTAGTAGGGCATAAATGGATGAGTTAATGATGGTCCGGGACTAATATTAAGGCATGTGTGATGACGTTATTGGGATTATCACAAAAATTAAGGAGAACGTATGGGATATTCATTTTCACTAAGGATTCAGGGTATTGCATGCCTATTTATCGTATAAGAGAGAAAACAACGTTAAAAATACATACCAATATATGTTACTATTCCAGCATAAACATTTTGAAAGGGCATTTTTGGGTGGTTGTGTCAACCATTAATGAACATAGGCATGAAAGAATTGAAAATGGCATTAAATCTGGGCACATTTTAAGCGCCTAAGCCTAATATAAATCGATTACTTTTCCAATAATACTAAGAACAAGGTGCAACACATCGACTCGTTTAGGCCTTGATACAAAACCCTATAAATAAACAATATATCATTAATTAATTGGCCAGGGGATAAAAAGGTCATTTCATAATACAAATACGTGTATCTATCGTAAAAAATAGTGCGAGCTTCGCAAATATCAAAAAAAGCCAGATTTCAAAAACGGGGGTGATAAATTTAAATTAATTTCCTGGGTTGTCACTAATATCATATTCTGAGTAAAGCATGTTAAAATGTGCTTTTAAGGGAAGGAAATTAACAGACTTTTTATTAATTGGCTTTTTTATTCTGGTATGTTGTCTGATGAAAGATCCTGCTGTTTTGTGTGCATTAAGGAACTTAAATTCCATTAAAATCTTTGATAATAAGCTTAATACGATTAAAATAATTCGAAATAAGTAAAAAATGGTGAGATCGACGTAGAATTATTGAGTAAAACTCAGTTTTTCCAAACTTGGGGGCACACGCTCCACTTTGGGGGCAATTCGATTTTAACAGGGAGGCGATTATACTTTAAAAAAGGGAAATAGGAAAGATTTTTTTTTAAAATATTAATTAAAACCTGGATCGGAAGCAAATTCGTTTTATTGAATTATCGGTGGGGACTGGCAAAAAAGAGGTTAGGAAACACTGATCGAAAACGTATTTTGAAGGCATAATTACAAAAAGGTAAAAATATAAAGTAGCCAAACTTATTACTGTTTTTCAAAATGATTTTTAATAATTTATTAGATGTTTTGACTTTGTGTCGATAAGATGGGATTTATATTTAAAGAAAAAATATAAGGTCACTTATTATCTGTATGTTAAGCCTTTTATACAGAAAACTCAGGTATTGCAATGTGAAAAAAAGATGGTAGTATGCATGAAAGCCCTAAAATTGCCCTAATTCTAAAAATGCCCTAATTTGTTTATGAGTTAAAATATAAAAAAATACTGCTATAATATTATAGTATATCTACCAAATGTTGTTTAACTAATATCTTCGTAAAGATTTTATTGCAAAGTAGCGTCTTATATAAAAAATATGGTGCACTAGCGTGATCAAATGGAAACCATCACTGAAGATAGCTTTGAAAAAAATATCAACCCGTAATTTTTAAAGGATATAAGTTCCAGATGAACAGAACTGTGAAATACGTTACTTATAATTGTTGTAGTACTTACAAGACGACTAAGTGCTCCGCAAGTCTCATATCAAGCCATGATGATATCAAAGTTAGAGGAAAGCATTCCTGTATTCAAAGTATTAAGATTAATAATCAAGATTCATCATAAGCAAATCATCTGTTGATATTTTTATTGAAACATTTTTAGATGAAAAATGTAATTGATTGAACCTATGCCCTTTCCAAATATATTAAGGCCTTCTTTCTGCTATTTGTGAAAATTTAGTCAAAATATATACAATCCCCTTATTAAACAGACCGTATACGCTAAATTCCGGCAAAGAAGAGGTTCGTTAGATTCAAATGGTATTTACTCCGCTATTTCTGAACCAAACTGTAACTTGAAGATGGCAAATCTTTCTTGAGAAGATATTGGCGAGGAGATGTGCACGGGGTATATCATCAGATTCTAATTTGGGTGACTGACGATTACCTATCTTTAATGAAGTATAATTTTCACACATTTATCGATGCTACTTTCGATCGTTCCTCATCCATTCACACAATGCGTTATTGTGATGATTCACGATTTAGGTACAAATGAATATATTCCTTGTGCATATTGCTTATTAATAGGGAAAAATGAGCATCTTTACTGTACTCTTCTACACGAATTAATTGCTCTTTTGGAATACCAATTGATGCCTCGATATGTTACTGTGGATTTTGAACTTTGACTGATAAATTCTGTAAAGCATAAGTTCCCAGAAAGTATTATTGTTGGCTCTATTTTCATTTGAAGCAGGCCATGTACAGAAAGCTCAATAAATAGTAAAAAATTGTGATTCTATCACTACCATTATAAATCATATAGAAATGTTAAAAATTGTAAAAATTGAAGATATTCCACTGGCAATAAGATATATTAAGTCCAAAATTATAATCGATGAAGAAGTCGATAAATTTTGGATATTTTTTAGGAACAAATGGATGAAACGCTTTGATATATGCATATGGAATATTTCTAATGTTAAAGACGATGTTGCTGCAAGAACAAACAATGCTATTGAGAGGTACAATCGCCGTTTAGGTGACCATTTCTTAAATGCACACCCAACCTTGCTGCTTTTATAACTGTCATAAAAAAGGAATACCAATATTTTAAGAAAAATTGAAAAGCATCAAAAACAATTGTAAAATGATAAAATTTGAGTATTTAAGATTCTAAAAACCGAAAATACCACAAGAATTTTTTAATGGAAAGAAAATAATTAATTTACATTTAATATTTATTACTTTTATATCTTATTCAAACATAAATACATTATTTATTATGGTTAAATACATAGTTACTTGAGAGTTTTTTATTTAAAAAATTAGTGCATTTTTAGGATTTAGGGCAATTTTAGGGCATAATTTCATACTTCGAAAAGATTATAAAGTATTCAGGATACGAATAATTATTTATTGGGATAATTTCTCAGATAATTAAATAAAATATGGATATTGAGGCAGTCAGTGTAAAATTTTAAAATTGATATGGTCAGAGGCGTGTTTGATGTCTTGTGCGCATTATAGAAAAATAGGGCGATTTAAGAATTTTTTAAACTTAGACTTAAATTACCTTATAAAACCGACGTCAAATCTAAGATTCATCATAAGTTTCCAAGATTCAGTGGACGTCAGTAGCAATTTAGCGAGAGTGATGTAATCAAACTTTGTATCTGAGAAATTGCAGGTGATGAATGGCAAAATACTAGATCAAAATTATTAAAACCTGATTATTGTAATTTTATTTAAGAATGTATCAGAATTTATTACTTCAATTTCCTTATTTATTAGCTTGTATTATATAATTGATTAACCTCATAAAAATCTGTAATGAACGAAGATTGCAATGCTATAATTTGAGAAAGGCTATTTTCCTCAAGCTTTAAAGATATTTCCAAGACTTGTCTTAATACAGATTCTAGAATAATGATTAAAATATTTGTACCAGTGTTTGATTGCATTTTCGGCCTAACCTTTGACGACAATTTAACGATTACAATCGAAACAAATAGATTACTGCAAATGAATATTTCCAAGTACAAATGTAATTCAATCAAAATGTTAAAAATAATTATATGTATGCATGTTATTCAATAATACAGTAAAAGATTAATTTTGATCAGAAAAACGATATGTTACAAATATAAGGTTAAACTACTATGGCAATATCAAAACTATATCACCATATCTACTTAATAAATAAAAGAAATATCACAAAAAACTTTTAATCATATACGCATGCACAAATCAAAGATGGCGAATAATTTAATTAATCTTTTTTAACTAAAGGATGTAAACGAAGTTGTATCTATGATTAATAGGTCTTTTAATATAATCCGTTTTATAAATTACACGTAAAGAGATTCAATGAAGATATATATGCCAAATAATTCTGAATTACTATTTTCTAAATTTAATTATTCAACAACTGATCTGTTGAAATAATGTACAGAAAGGGAATTCCAAAACAATTTATACTCTATTTATTTTTGAATTCAATCTGAAAGCTATATATATATTTATTTAATATTTAGCCTCGTGGTTAAATAAGACTGATCAATATTTTTGCGTCATCTCTGGCGAATCTCAGTATCAATTATTAATAATTATTACTGGTTTAAAATTTGCATTTATTATTGTTCTAAGTCATGTACGGAATGAAAACTTAAATGTAAATGTTTTTGTATCCGTCTGGATTTCATATTAGACCGCGTATTAGGGCCCATTGCCCATATGTGTTAAATTTTAACATTTTTACTTTCCTTTAAAATCTATGAAATAATTTCTTTATGCAAAAAAAATTTAGGACAGGCTTCGAATATTTGAGGCGTTTAAGGCATTTGATTGTTTAACAAAGATGCTATACGATAAATCTGTATTTGTGAGGGATCAATAATCAGATATACTTAAAAAATGACTGAATACCCATATCTAAGCTTGCACATAATTTTTTGCCATTTCTGAAAAGAAATTTTCAATATAAAGGGAAATAAAAGCTAAATGTTAATTGTACGTTGATATCAGGCAATAATCATTGCCCAGATGTGGTTTGCAATATACGATTTAAAACATCGACAAAATTCATACGCAATTATTGGGTTGAATTAGAGATTAATTGAATTTACTGCTCATAGAATATAAATCCGATTCATATCATTAAATGGATGTCCAAATTTTATTTGGCTAATATTCCTTATAAATTTAATTTAATATTGATAATTAAGCCACGGTTGTTATATTTCAGCAATGTTCCACTGGCAATACAAATTAAAGAGAGCTTTAATCTAAGCGAATCAAGGTTGTAAAAAAATCATTAATTAAGATTTTTCGGCTTATTTTTCAAAATAATTTCTCAAGAAAAAAATGTGAAAGCCAAGACAATCGGGAACCTCATTAACATCAGGACTTACGTATCCCAAATAAAATATATTTCATTCCAGAAAGATAATAACGCTTGAGTGATCGCAAACTTAGTTTTCTTACGAAAATTGAGGTTAAGTGGGTAATTCTCGATGTCTGTTCCTCAATAGTGTAGCAGTTTATCTCTGAGTCGACGTGTTATCGATAAATTGACAGAAGATCAAAGAATAAACATTAAATTCTAGAGTAAACTCGTGCATGAGATGATTGTATCTTCACTATTGACAAAGCAAGCTATGGTTCTGCGAAAGTCTCATAATCCTACATGTAAAATAAAATTATCAATTTATGACCATGAGAAACTTGAAAATCCTTCTACACCAATACTATCACTTATTTGGATGAAAAACTTTATCTAAAACGATGATAATTCCTTCTATAATGGTTTAATTCGCATCAAGATTATATTTATCTCTTTTTACGAACTCATGGCCATAGTTAAGCTTGATAAACCTTTTGAATATAATTGTTTTGTCCGATTGTAGCTTTAATCAACGCATTCGCTAAAAAACATTAAAGTATATTTTCTCTAATTTAACCATCGGCTTGAGTGATATTACGATTCCTCGTAAGCCAAAAAGACCAATATGGTAGACCCTCTTGCGTACAATGAAACCTGACTTTAGAGTTTTTAATTGATTATATTGACTTTTTCTGATAAATTTAATGGTTTAAATTTAAATAAAAAATTCTGTATTTTTAACCAACTTGAGATGCCAAATTATTCGTGACGGGCAGCCATTAAGAAACGGCCAAAACTTGAATCGATATTTGTAGATAATGCAGAAAGATAAAAATTGTTTATTGAGTTTTTCATATAGATTTTTAAAAATCTTTGTTTTTCTTTTATTGTATATTAAATGTTTCCTCGTGGAAAGATTGAATATAATTTTCTGATTTAATAACAACTTTGTTATAGTATTTTTATGATAATTCTATGCTCATAGTTATTTTTACTTATTCTTAGATGTCTGATGTATCTGAAAAATAAAAAGATATATTTTTAACAGTTATTATATTTGAGAAAAAAACAGAGTAACCTTTCTAGGAATGTACCAATACAGCAAATTTAAAAAATTAAGAACTCGTCAGCATTTTTAGATCTGGCATCTTATAAAGCGTTTTCACAATTTTTAATCATGCGAAAATTTCTTGATATTGTAGTGTGAGATGAAATATTAGAATCATTATAATTAAATTATTTTATTTTATTTTTAACATGATTTAAACTTTTCAAAGATGATCAAATCTGTTTTGGTTTCATTATCTTTCAATTTTTCACTAAAAATAATTTTAAGAAACAAGATTAGACAAATAAAATGGTCAAAAGATGTAAAAGATGCTTGTGCAATACAAAAAGACGGGAAAAATTAAATAAACTGTATATTACTGCGCATATTATCTTGATACAGGAAATTTTGTTGGTTAAAATGATTTTCCTAATATTGGCTAATTGTTAATTTGACGAGAAACAGAACAAGCAGGCAAATAAGGCGTTCAAAAAAATATTTTTTTATTCTTAATTTTGAGCTATTAAAAGTCGACTTTCATTTATGTTTACATCAATACACGCAATATTATACAACGATGGCTATCTCTGACTATGGCCTGATGGGAATGACAATTCAAAAGTTTGAAAATACTCAAAGTGTCAAAATTCGTAAATAAAGAATAACATGTAAAAATCTACTTAATAAGAAAACTTCTCGAGACAACATTTGTGAGTTGTGGCAAATCTTAATAATTAATGAATGACTGATACTTTTTTCGACGGATTGGTTGTAGTAATTAGCTATTTTTTTCATTTTGTTGATACGTTCATCATCAGATGGAAGTAGCCATTTTCTTTCAACTTTAACAAATTCTTCATCCTGAATTTAAAACTATAATGTTACTTTGAGTTGAAGACGTTGAAGATTTTAATCTCTTTCGAGTATGTCTGGGCATGCTTGTCAATATCAGAGAAAATTTGGTTGACTTCAGATGGTATATAAATTCTAGTGAATGCGGCGACAAAGACAATAAGAAAGACCTTGAACTTTTCTAGACGATACACTGTATCCCGCGCATGACCAAATACTGATTTTGTTTGAACCTGCGTTTGGACCATAGGAAGAAGTGATAAAGAATCTACCAGAAGATGCCCATGAAATGTAATTTGCATCAATATGTCGACCTTTACCAATCATCGTCATACTCTTCCCTTCTAAGCTCCATACTTCAAAGAAAATTTTTCTAATCTCAGATAGAATATTTACGAATTTGCCATTACAAGAACGTGGCGAATGGTGACCAAAAGCATTGATTGTAATCAACATTATTCAATGTTTCTATATTTATGCAACAAAATTACTTATATTAGTCAACGATTGGTTCTCGCATCTATAGATGAACACCGTTGGTGGACACATAATTGCAAGCATGTTACCGAACGGTTCCCAAGATAAATTTAAAACCGGGGATTTCAACTCAATTGTATCGACCGATAACTCTTTTGTGTCGACGTGTATAACCTCTAGCGAGTGATGCGTGGTCTAGAATATTAGAGAGCCAACTACCTTTTTGATTGTACGTGTCTGTATCAAGGCCAAGGAAGTTGCCTTTTGGTTCCATATCATGGTGGACTATATTAAAAAGGGCATAGATACTTTTTCAAGACTAAATGCTTGTCTCAACACGGCGCTTTTCAAAAGAAGGCACAGTAAGTAATATGATCTGAGATGGGTTTCGTTACGCTTTTTTCCCAATAGACGATTTCATGACCAACTGGCGACCAAATCATAGACCTAAACTTAGTTTGAACGGATACTGAATTGACGGAACGCGTAAGGCAGCGTTACCAACAAGTGACCTAGTTTCAAGATCATATATGATTAGGTTGTCGTCAAATATGTATGATAAATATGATCCATCGTGGCTCCAATTAAATGCTGAGAAGGGTTTCATAACTCCAGACAGTGTTTTTATGGGTGAAGCGTTGTAAATAACGTCCCAGATATAGAGACACATTTTAGGGGAGTTTTCAGAATCAAGAATGGAGTATGTGATCATATACCGCTCACACGGGAAAAGTCACAGTGGGTAACACCTGTGTGCGCAAACTTTCTACTAGTTTTATCTGGAGAAGAAGCAGTAATAAGCATTACGCCACGTTCATTGAAACCTAATAAGTAGGTTCCCTTAGGAGACCATTGAATTTTTATTGGTGAAAATTTTTCATACGTATTTTTTACAGAAAACGTGTCAATGTTATAGATGCTAACATTTCCATAATTGTCAGAAACGGCTAAAGAGTCGAAGTCGTCTAAAAGATGCTGATTGACGGCAGGTAATTGGACAAATTTGCTAGCTTTCGGTTCATTTAGATCTGAAGAATTGGCGGACAAAATTTCTGAGACTTCGTGCAAATTGTAGCAGCCAAGAATATAGTTGGGCGCAAATCGATACTTGTTAAGACACTGGCGAAGTTTATTTGATTGATCTTCCGAATCAACAAGAACTAAACAATATCCTTTGCATTTTTCATTTTGAATTGGTATTTTAAGGTCCCGAACCACCACTTGAAATTTGTCGAAAATGCTGTTAAGTTCTGCTACAAGGCGATCCAACTTTGAAGCCGGAGCTGGAGGAATATTATCAATAAACAATATATTTTTGGTGTTATCCTCCAATGTGGGCTCTTTTGACTGGATATTATAGCGAACCTCTTTTCGATTTCTTCAGTTAAATCAGGATTATCATTGAAATCTTCATCTTTTAAAGAAGCCATAATTTTAATTTCGTCGAAAACGGCTGGTTCAGAATCATTTTTTAATCCATTAGCAGAACAGGAATTTGATGAATCCATGTCAGTGTGAGCCTGCGCAAGAACTAGCGTGCGTATGGTTTTTTCAAACCTATTCATTCTCACTTACTTTACATTTTTCAGCAAATAATATTAATTTATCACTTATTATCTTAATTTTTATTTTTATTAGCGTTTTATCCATCCTTATTTTACTCATTAGTCGTTTTATAATTTAATAAGTGAAGTTTTGTGAAAATTTTGGCTTTTTTAATTAATTCATTCTCAAATATTCAAAAACATACATTCAAAGTTCTTTTTCTTGTCAAAGTTAGCCAATGTAACGCTTGTTTTAAATAAACACTGCTTTAATTTTCATTTTTTAACCATGTTAATGAAGCATTTTTACAATATAGATTTTTAAATACAACAATAATTTGGCTTAAAGTAAATATCTCGTAAAACCCTGCTGAGGTCCAAAAACGGTTCAAATGTAAATAGGATTTATGATCAATAATCTTCACTTCTGGCAAATAAGTGCGAAAATAACACTTGGTCAGATTATTGTGTTATCTAGCGCGTGAAGACTATAATAAATTGACGATGTTAATGATGATAACAGTTTAAAATAACTGCTTCCTTCCCGCTACCTTACTGATTTACGCGTTGTTCTATGACAATAAGACAATAAATAAGCTATAAATAAATGTGATTTTTCAACATGAATATTTGTATTCAATTGAATGATAAAATTTCAAGAAAATAGTGCGTGACTATTTATGAATAAAATTCAGTGCATGGTCCTAGTCCTTTTATTAATTTTCGTTTCAATTTTTCATAATTTTTGTTAAAGCTGTATTAAAAAATATTGTTTCAAATTAATTTTAGAAAATTAGGATAAATCGATCTAAATAATTTTTTATCATAATTTCGACAAATTTTTATTGAAGAAGTCGATTTATTCTGTGGTATTCTAACGCAGCTGACTCTTTCAGCGAAATTTTGAAATCTTTAATCAGTGCTATGTCTACCAATTAAATTTTAAATTTATTTCAAAACTTAATTTTTCGATAAAATTTTGTCTTTGCTATCCAATGGCCACGAGGTAATATTTCAAAATTTCAGCTCATTGAAGAACTATCATAGGAGCGGTTCAATATCAAACCCATTTTATTTTTATATTAAAAAAATCGAATCATTCTTCAGGCCAGTAATTATTTTATCAAACAAAAATAATTTGCTACCATAAAACTTAAACTAAATTTGTTGACACAATTGGCCTGCTCGCATCCAAGATAGTAATTTAATTTATAGGAGCTTTAAGGATTTATATGATAAAGTTCATTTTAAAATACAAACTCCATGAAATATTTTGAAAAATTATAATGCCTTAATTAATTTGGCATACAAAAAACTTAATTGATTTATAAAATATTTTTTCGGTTTTCAAAAATTTATTGCATTTAATATTATCTATCGTCGCTCGGATAACTCCTGCAATATGCATACAGTGATAGTCCGTACAACTTATTTCTCTGATAGCGTGCACTTCACATCACTTAGTTTTTTTGCTACAGTCAACGTTCAAAATATGCGCCGAATTGTTCAAAACGCCCTCTATCTTGTTCGAAACTTACGCCAGTTCGCTCAAAATGCTCGCCAAATTTTTTTTGGTTCATAAAACAATTTATAGCACTATTATACTACGAATTCTTATTTTATTTTATATAATTAATACTTCGTACAGATTTTTAAGCGTGAAAATATTTTAAGATATTTTTAAGGGAAAGGCGCCCCCCGCTTTCGACCATATCGACGAATGTGATCATATGCCGGCAGTATAGCCTAAAACTTTCTCGGAATAATAAAATATTCGCTGCTGTTATGACAGCAGAAACAACTTCCTGAATGTCCTTTAGCATTTGCCGTTTAAAAAATTATTTCTACAATAAAAAAATTTTCTCAATTGGATTTAACATTGGACTGTAGCTAAGATAAATTTATAAAAAATAACGAGAAAAAACTTTATTTCAAATTTTTCTGCCATTTTTATTCATATTTTATAATAGATGAATGTCATAATATGAATAAAAAATGCATAATCAATTATTAATTTAAAGTAAAAACATTTGGCTAACATTTCGAACAATCTGGCGTAGTTACGAACAATATGGCGTACGAATGGACGAGCCAGCGCATAATTCGAGCAAGATGTCGGGCGTTTCGAACGATTCGGCGCATATTTTGGACGCTGACTGTAAAAGATAACTAGCATAACGAACCTTGCTTCTCACAATTAACTAAATCAGATTCGACTATTTCGATAAACAACACGTATTTGTTATAAATCATCATTTGTTCATGAGATCGAACTATATCAACACAGAAAATTGCTCCAAACCGAGGTTTTAATTTTTTAAAATTTTATTTTAGCACAGAGCAGTCTCGACATAATGATGGCTTCGCATAAATAACTTACTCCTAGAAAAAATTAAAGATGTTATGCTAGGGATCACCATATGTTATTTGTACAATATTAAAACTAAAAATTTTAAATTTCCCGAATCTCTTTTGTACTGTCGCAAATTTATTTAAAATATCGCTATTAACCAGACATTTGACGAATTTATTTTTTATTATGGAGAAAAACTTAGAAAATCGTGATAATACAAATAAATTATGGAATTTTTTTGCTGATTTGAACTTTTGCAAAGGCATAAAAATGCAAATTACGTCATGGATTTTTTGACAATATTTTTATTTTAATTTTTTTATAATTCGATAAAAAATTAAATTTAATTCAAATCTAATAAAATATAAACAATTTTTTTCGTTCCGATAAATTGACGTGCCAATAATAAAATTAGGACGGCAACAAGCAAAAATATAAGTATTCCATTAATCAAATTTAATATTAGATTGTAGCTATGCCCAGATGTAAAATACTGAACTAATATTCAAAATAAAAATTTTACCGCAGTTTGTTCCATAAAATCCTAAAAAGCAGACGCAATGATTCAATTTCTATCATATAATTATATTTATGACCGTTATATTGGAATATTGAATGATTCCATTTTCACAATTAAATTTGCACGCGGTTTTTATAATAGTGGTATTATTTAATATTTCATTAATACAACGGCACAATATCGAATCTCTATAAATATAGCAGTTATATGAAATTAGTAGAAAATTTACCACTTGAGACACATTTGTGATTGATATCTCTACCACACGGATACAAGTCGCAATATTTTCCCGCGTATTTATGCTTGCACGAACAAACATTGCAGCGATGCACACTCCATTATAATTACAATCATTCTGGCAATAATATTGTTCGCATAATTTCCTCTGTATCCGGCATGACAACGGCATCTTGTTTTTCCATGTACAATCTTTGTAAAATATTTAATGATACATAACATTTTCCGTAATTTCGACACATATTTGGTTCACAAGATATATGTCCTTCATATAAAGATGAATCTTACCTTTTTCACACGTTTTTAGATCTTTCGCACCATTAAGACACAATTCATTGCCATTTTTTCTACAAAATTCGATTCCATATATAATATTGCAAAGTTTATTGCAATTTTTGCCAGAGAATCGATAACTACAGCGAATTCTAACGATATTTATTCTATGATACGATATTGTCATATTTAAATATAAATTGATGTAATTTCCAGCAATATTTCTAATTTCTACAATTGTATTAGGATCGAATCTTTGTATTTGAATAGCAAGACCATCCACAATTTGATAATCTTTTTCTGATGCCAAAATATTTAGGTATAAATGTGTCTGCAAGGTAAATATTTAATTAATACGATATCGGGAAAATCAACGTAATAATATTCCCCTAGTTTTAAGAACTTTTCTTTATTTCCCATAATATGAATTTCTCTTATATAATATCCATGATTATTAATTAATTGAATGTCTATGTCACAGGGAGTTTGACAGGTATTATTATCATACCTTGAACAGCATTCGTCATTATGCAACTATATTGATTCCAATATATCGAATCGATTCGTATATAGAAGAGTCGAGAGTTTGAGTTTTTATCAATCAAATGTAATCAAAAATTAAATTTCTTTATTCTTACCTAATTGAGCCGTAGAAATACAGTTTTTGAATTTCCCTATTATTCCATCCAGAATATATTCAACATTGCCCTGTGCAAGATAATACGGAGTGTTGTCTATCAACACATTTCTCAAACTATGCAATCTCAAATTGATCCATTTGTGGCTCTAAATAGTTATTGATTAATTAATTGCAAATAAAAAATATTTTTCACTCAATTATTGAGAAAATTAACCCACATTTAAATCAAAAAGAGCAAAAAAGTTAACCTAAAAATCTTATTGTTGACTTGTCATATGAATAACGCTGACAGGTCGAAAAATAGCTGACATTATATTTTTAGTATTTAAAACAAATAATAGAGCAGAATGATCAATTAGATAATACATTTATCATATTGTTGTGCATGCGCAACAAAAATATGACATTTTTATATTTAATAATCAATCTTATTCTTTCTTTTCGTTTTTCACATTTTATCGCATAATAAGAAAATGAATCCAATTGCACCAAAAAATGCACCAGAGGATTCGTTTATAGCGAAACTCGGCCCAACACTAAAGAAAAACTCCTTATTAACATAACATTGCCTAAACGGCAAAATAATCCGACGTTGCCTCACATATGAAAGAATTTAGGGAATATTTTAAACAACTATAAACATCTGGATTTAATTTGAGTCAAATATTTTTGACTTTGATCCGTAGGCTAGAGTTTTAGTAATGTGTTGAATTTTTAAGTTATTTTATTAGTGCCAGCTATTAATCATTTTTTAATTATTTTTTTTCACCATTTGAATGGCTAGTTTAAGACTAAAAGTCAATCATATTCGTCTGTCCAATTTAAATGGCAAATAATCTGGCTTTTGGATTTTGGGCATGCATTCAAAGATGCTATAAAAGTTTACTATAAATACAAAGGTTTTTAAAAGTGGGATAAATCTAATATGCTTGATAATATTAGTCAATTTTATGAGATACAGATAGAAAAGGCCAAACAAGCTTGCAAACTTATCGTCTAAGTAATGCTTAATAAAAGTAAAATTTGAGCAGTAAAGAAAGCCCTATATTTCACTTTTTTTTAATATAGGGATACCTCGCATAACTTACTCCTCGGATAACGTGCGCTGCGCATAACGTACATTTTTTTTTGCTGAGAGATCGCTCGCATAACGAACCTTGCTTCGCACAATGAACTAAATCCGATTAAACTTTTTCGCTTAAGTGCGCGTATTTGTCACGAAATATGATTTATTGTTGAGATCGAACGATATCAACACAGAAAATTACTCCAAACCGCGGTTTTAATTTTTTAAAATTGTATTTTAGTGCAGAACATGCTCCGGATAACGATCGTTTCCCATAAAGTACTAACTCTAAGAACGAATAAACTACGTTATGCAGGTATCATTGTTAATGATTCGAAAAATCTAAACAAATCTCCTTTTTTTTCTAATAAAATTAGAATAGAATATTCGCAGGGCCCTATTATTTAATAACCATTACATATTTAAATCGTCTTAAGAATAGAAGAGCTAGATCAGCTTTGATTCCATAATAACTAAACTGTGAAATTTATAACGTTTCAGGATAAATTTATTTTGTCAATTGTATATTATAAGAATCAAGCATTTGTTATATATTCACGCACCATAAAATTACTAATTACATACGCTTTTTATTTTTTTATTTTACAAATCTCTAAACAAAAGTACTATTCATTATGACAAGAGTAAGAATTTTTATGTCACCTTAAATGCTTTTATTATAAGAATGCACTTTAATAAAATTTAAAATTTTATTGTGAATATATTTTATGAAAATTGTTGAATAAATAGTTTAATAAACTATTTCTACGTTTAAAATTGAAGATCCTTTATGGGCTAAGTACCAGAAAAGCAGTGGATGCTTAATAATTATTTTATCTTGCTTAAGCATATAATTTTACTTAAAATCATTGAAAAAATAATAAAAATTCAAACATAAATTTGATCAAAGAAATTGTGCTTCTTATGTATGTTTATTACGATCAAAGCCCTAATTTTAATTCTACACGTGCACCGCGCGAGAAACATGCGGCAGGTTATCATTTCTTGGCACGACACAAATATTGAAAATTGACTTCAAATGTTAGTTTTTAAGCATACAAATTTTTTTAAGACATTGTATCCAAAAAAATACCTTTGAAATGTATCCTGAACTGAGTTTGAAGGTTTCAAATAACCATGTCTCGGGAAGAAGGTCCTTGATGCTAAGTATTCTTTTCATTGTGCAGAAATCCTCATCACACTAACTTAATCAAATTAAAAAATAGTTTTAAAACTAACTTACTAAGGAATAATAAAGGAAAATTGGACAGGATGGCAGGTAATCAAATTCGATTGGACACTTAGAGAAGTTGAGAAGAGATTCGATGGCAACGAAACCATCAAAATTGATCGTTATGCAATGAGTAATCTAAACTAAATAATATTTTTAACTTTTCTTGTTGATTCATCGAATTCATCATCGCAAATCACATAATTCAAACTTAAAACAACAATTAAGTTTAGTATAAACAGTTTATCCATTAAATCAAAATATCATTCAACATCTTTCGTGACTTATAAATACATTAATAATGAATTTATAAAATCCTTTATCGGATCAATTACAATCGCATGAAGCTTTCTTAAATATACTCATTTTTAAAAAAAAATTTTTTCGATGTAGAATTAAGAAAATTATGATGGATCAACATTTAATAATTTTAAAAGTTTAAATAACTTTATTTTTCAAAAAAACAGATTTATAGTAAAAATCTAGCAAGACATGATCAGGCGTTATCTGCTTATACAATTCATACTTTGACATGATATTAATATCAAATTAAAAAAAATTTTGATCGACCCAGCATTATTCCAATGGCTGCGTAAACATATTGAAAACGACATGTTAGCAATTTCCCGTGAGGTAAACTTATTCAATGTTAATTTATTTTGAATTTTTTTGATATTTGTAACAAACTACTTTTCACTGGCCAAGGTTTTAATAAATTATATTTTAGAAGATTTTGTATTGGTTTATCGACTCTAAGAATAAACTTTGATCAAAAGCTTGATTAAATACTCATAAAAATCAGAATGCAACTTTATCAATGCATTTGTTGAACAATGCAAACACGGTAACTTGCTAGCAGAGCCTTTCTTTTATAGCGTATACTCAAGGTTGAAAAATGAGCCTGACCACAACCTAATTACCAAATTTTAAAAGTTGACTCACGCGCAAGATTGTAAAAAATGGAGTTTGTCATTGTGAATATTAGGAACTTAAAAAAGCCAAGCTGAGGCGTTCAAAAATTACAATTTGAAAAAATAGGCAAAGAACGTCAATTTTAGACTATTTTATACAAATCTAATTTATTTCAATATTATAATATTTTATGACATTTAAATTATTCTAAATAAAAGCTACAAGATGAATGAATAACATTGACCAATCCTGCTTACGAATTCACAAATTTTGATTTAATTGTCGAATTACTATTTTATCTTTATTTTAAACTAATTTTTTTCTTTATTACAACAAATTATTATTTCTATATATATTTTAGTAGATTTTATTCAAAATAACTATTTAATAAATTTCATCCAACAATCTGTCTATAAGAATGATAAATACAAAACAAATCCATCAAAACCTTTTAAAATTCATAATGGAGGATTATATTTCGAGTGTGCGAGATTTATGAATAATTTTTTTCGATGGCGATGATTGATATTTTTTATTTATTTTGACCTAAACAGTTTTTTATTTAAAATGTTGAAATTTTAGGAAAAAATATAGAATAATATAAAAGCGTCACGGTTTTTCTTATTTATTCACTTGAACTGCATGCTTTGTGTCTCATTGAGCTTTTTCACGAATCAAAAAATCATTTGAAATTTAACATCCAAAATCATCGTAAGAATTATTTCAAAATTAATTTACAAAGTTATAATATTTTAACCGTTCTCTCTAAATTTAATAAAACTCGAATAATGAGACTTCAAAAACCTTTTATTTTAGTAGGATGAGAAACCACTTGTCAGCCGCTTATAATTTTGCATGCAGATTCTAACTCTGCCAGTCGTCCGAGGTGTTAGCCGTTTAAATTAAAACTATTTTAATTAATTAATATCAAACATGTATTTATCTTAACCTGCTGTCAGGCAGTGCCTAAGGTTAAAACTCATCATACCCTAGTTCGAAGAAAGAGCATCCGTGCCCGGTGGGCTTTGGTTCTCGAGGAAATTTATTGGGCCAAGAGATTTTTTACATACTAACTGTGCATGTTTGAGATAGAATTACAAAATGTAATAAATTTTATTTATGTCTCTTGTCTCATTGCTTCGCCACCTACGAAGCCATTTAAATAAGAAAAATTAAAATAGGACTTACCTGAGTTTCCGAGCTGAGAAAATAATCAATGAATAAGGTGCGGGGAGTAAAGAAAGCTTGTGTATTTTCCGATTTAAATTATGATGCTAAAAAATACGAAGTAACATCTCGTAAAACAAAGGAACTCATTTACAAAATTTTTAATGGTATTTTTGCCAATTTGATGTATCGATTTTAATCTAAATAGCTAAAATTTTTATAAGCTTTATAATAAAGACTAAGTGTAATTATGTGTTTTATTTATTGATCTCGAAGCATATATTTGACTCAAAATTATTTGTCCAGACTGACGGTACATAGAAAGGAAGTAATCTGTCAACTTTTACATTCACAGCTATCCATTGTGATTCTAGAAAAAATATATTGTGAGAGACATTTTTAATCACTATCTTGTTTTCGATTAAAGTCGGCTGTCAAAAACAACAAATCGGGCACGGTCGATTATAGGATTAAAATAATCTATTCATTCAAGTATCACTTTATAACAATTAATCTTTCTTAATAGATGGAGGATTATTTTATAAAAAAAGCGTGTAAATATATTTTAACACTGTTTGTTTTATTGAAATTCTAAAAAACACTGAAAACGGTGCATAATTAGCTTATTTATTCAAGTAAGGCATTAATAATTCGAATTCCCTTATTAAAAAAATATATTTATACAAAAAATTGATACAAGTTACGAATCTGAGATTGAAATTGAACAAGTCGAATTACTAAGAATTAATCCTTGATAATATTCAAATCTAAAAAAAAAGTTGTAGTTTCTTTCCTAAATCCCACTCTGAAACCAGAAATAAGTAATAACACATCTTATAGAATATTTAGAACTGACATTTACAGTAATTTATGTTTATATGGCTTTACCTTAGCTACAAACTTTGGCTAAAGAGTGTGCTGCTTATTTTTGTTTTGGCTTAGAACGTTCGAGAATATTCTTATCGTTCGATAAACGTTGTAGGCTCTTCCACAGAATCGCCTAGATAACATAATAAGAAACTTTTATCTGCTTAATTCCTTTTTGTAGTTTATTTGCCATACATTTCTCTAGCTCTATGGATTGCAGCTCGCACGTGGGTGTTGATACACAATCAATTATTTATTCTTTATATATTATCATTATAAATGATCTATAAACGTATTTACATATATACTCTGTTTAATATATCATAAGTAGACTGACACTAAACGGTAAATCTGGCTTTTAGGTTATAAAAATCAGTAAAAAATTTCTATTTTACCCCCAAAAAGATTTGAAAAAATAATATAAATTAAAGAACAGAGAGGCAAATCACGGATAATTGTAAATTTTTTTACCACAAATGTTGAATATATTTTCAGTTTAAATTTTTATAGCGACGAAATATCATGTTTTGACGAAAACAGCTTTACACCTTCTTTCTCGGTAATATGTTTAAGCTACTCGGGTCTAAACATTAATTGTGTTTTTTCATTAATCACAATTAAGGTAATTTTAGTCACGAAACATCATCAGAATACGACAGTGATATGTCTATTATTTTATAATATTATTGCAACTCCATTATATGCAAGATATAAGCTCTCATAATTGTAAAAAATTGTCCAATTTTGACGTTAAATTAAAGTTTTTTTCTAAGAAATATTTAAAAAAAGGGTTTTTTAATATTTTACTTAATCAAATACATAAATCCCAATTTAAGTGATTAAAAATAATTCTTGATGGAAAAAATATTTTTGTGGCAAGCCTGTTGTATCATGCAAAAAATATAAATCAAAGTGAATTTAAAATATGATATTTAGGTCATCATTTCGTCTCAACATAATTTTGGCCATTTTTTCTTCAAAACAGATTTTATTCAAATTAATCATTAGGTACTAAAAACGAAACAGGACAGTTCGGCGCAGACAGTTCGGCGCAGGACAGTTTGGCGCAGCTAGTTCGGCGCAGGACAGTTTGGCGCAGCCAGTTCGGCGCAAATAAGCTATTCTTTTAATTATTACGTATTTTTAATTTAGATTCTATTCAAAATAATAAATAAAGATAG
The DNA here is from genome assembly GCA_038021265.1 of Cyprinella venusta. Taxonomy (NCBI): domain Eukaryota; kingdom Metazoa; phylum Chordata; class Actinopteri; order Cypriniformes; family Leuciscidae; genus Cyprinella; species Cyprinella venusta. Next base: position 55,072 of record JBBNEX010000123.1, read on the forward strand.
TTTAACAAAATTTTTTGATATTCACATATTTTTAAAGGTAATCAATAACTTACTAAGAGAGTATGGATTTTTGTTAAAATAGACTGTAGAATTGAGCGGAAAGATTTTAAATATAAAAGATAAACAGCTTATAGTATTTTTAATGAATCTAAGATTTATTTTAAAAAACTGGATTTGTGTTAACTAAATTAATAAAAGATAAAATTTGATCATAAAACCATAAAAATGCCGTAAAATATTTTTTATTTCAATTATTATTTAATTTGATATTATAACTGCTAATTACGATTATAGACGAAGCAGGACTATTTGACACGTTGTAGTTTTTTAATTATTTAGTAATATGAATATTAATACCTTATTTACCAAAAGAAATAAAGAAAAATTATCCCACGAGGGCTACTTTTTTATCTTCGATCGTTTTAGTGCAAATAATCAAAAAAAGTTTTGGAGATGCGAGCTCAAAGATATTTGCAAAGCGAGAATTCATTCAACTTTAGACAACACCATTTTAAATCAAATTACGACCATTGTCATGGTAGTGACCCAGCCTCAGCTGAGGTTATCAAAATTGTCCAATCTGTCAAACGAAAAGCTGAAAATTCAATGGACACACCGATTATGATTTATCAAGACGTCGTTTCAAATGTTCCTGAGCCTGTTAGACTGAAGCTACCTTCTAAAGACGCTACAAGAAAACGAATCCAGAGAGCAAGAAATCAAATTAACATGGCTCCTCCAAACCCTCAATCTTTGAGTCACTTATAATACCTGATCAATATAGAAGTTATGAGGTTTATCCTGGATCGATACAAGAATTTTTATTATTTGACTCAGGGATTGGGGATGAATTAAGAGTATTGATATTTGGTCTTCGGTCAATAGCTTCATGGGCGCAATATGTTACAACGCTTTTATTGATGGCACTTTTAGTATTGCGCCACCTCTTTTTTCTCAGGTTTTGGTGATTCTTGCCAAAAGAGAAGATTTTGTTGTTCCAATTGTCTATTGTTTGCTCCCAAATAAAACAGAGGCAATATACCTAAAAGCATTCAATGCTGTTCGAATTTATTTCCAGCTCTCAACCCATTTTCAATAAATTTAGATTTGAAAAAGGTTTAATGAATGCTGCTTCTACGGTTTTCCCATTGTGCCAACTATGTGGTGCTTTTTTCATCTTGTTAAGAATATGAAGCGTTCTTTGCGGATAATGGACTACTTCAAAGATATAACAGCGATATGGAATTTTCTATCTCCGCTCGGATGATAACTTCCTTGGCCTTTGTTCCAGTTGACGACGTGGCAAGTGCTTTCAACACTCTTTCATTAAACATTACCGATGACTTATTGCCTGTTTTAAATTGGTTCGAAGATAATTATATCGGAAGACCTACCGCAAATGGAAATCGAAGGGTACCATTGTTTCCCCCAAGAATGTGGTCTGTTTATCAAAGAACTCTTCTTAACGAAGATAGAACGAACAACTTTGCAGAGGCCTCGCACAGAAGACTCCAATCTCAATTTGGAGTTCATCATCCATCGATATGGAAATTTATTGAATCATTAAAAAAAGTTCAATCCTTCAATCAACAATTATATGAAGAATTTTTAAGAGGAGACGCACCATCTGCAAAAGAACTAATATATACAGGCAAACCAGAGAATTTTAAGAATTGTAACGAATTACGGAAGTCGTAACATTCTCGAATACTTAAAGGGACTTTCCAATAATTATCTAATAGATTAATAAAATATACTTTCAATGATATATTATATGAATCTTTTACTAAAAACTGTTCTAATTAATTCAGTTTATTCTTCTGATTAATACGATATAGTTATTTTTTTACTAATATTTAATAAAAAAATTAACATAATTGAACATATTTTCATTTATATAATCGTGATGAATTTTACGCACAAAAATTACGATGAATTTTTATTAAAGTTCTAATAAATTATATTTATTAATGGAAGGAAAATTTTTACATATCTACTGATAAAAATATATTAGTGTTTTTATCTTTAAGGCAAACTGAGTTTTTGTTTAAATTTTTTTAATAAAAAATTATATAATCAATTTATCAAAAATACATAACTATATAAAAAACAACCCAATGTAACTAAATAATAATGTTTTTATTGAACAAATAGCTATCTGCGCCGAACTGTCCCGCGCCGAACTGGCTGCGCCAAACTGTCCCGCGCCGAACTGTCTGCGCCAAACTGTCACGTACTGACTAAAAAAGGGCAAATAATTTAATAATGTCGATCTTCTATTGTGTAGAAAATGTTTCTTTTCTTTTGAGTGATTCCTCATGGATATTGAATTTTTATTTTGAAAAAATTTGCTATCTGGGTTATAAAAATTTGTGTACAAATTATTTTTTTTTAAGTTTTTTCTCCCCATTTTGCATTCATTAATACCGAGGAGATCTTTCAAACATAGTTCTTTGTTGATTATTTAAGAGATGAATAAAAACATGAAAAAACTAAATAAAAGCTAAAAAGATAAAATCTATCA
>JBBNEX010000597.1:0-21539 GCA_038021265.1 Cyprinella venusta
GCCTCCATTTTTGCGCGCTGGTCGAAGTCTCGTGGCCCTCTGTCAGAATCCAGAGTTTCGAGAAGATCGGAGGGGGTCAAAATTTCGGCCAAAAACGACAGTGTTACCCCTTATGTTTTTTTTTCAGGTCAAAACTTTGACATCCGATATCTCGGCTCTGGAAGGGTCTAGAGCCTCCATTTTTGCGCGCTGGTCGAAGTCTCGTGGCCCTCTGTCAGAATCCAGAGTTTCGAGAAGATCGGAGGGGGTCAAAATTTCGGCCAAAAACGACAGTGTTACCCCTTATGTTTTTTTTTCAGGTCAAAACTTTGACATCCGATATCTCGGCTCTGGAAGGGTCTAGAGCCTCCATTTTTGCGCGCTGGTCGAAGTCTCGTGGCCCTCTGTCAGAATCCAGAGTTTCGAGAAGATCGGAGGGGGTCAAAATTTCGGCCAAAAACGACAGTGTTACCCCTTATGTTTTTTTTTCAGGTCAAAACTTTGACATCCGATATCTCGGCTCTGGAAGGGTCTAGAGCCTCCATTTTTGCGCGCTGGTCGAAGTCTCGTGGCCCTCTGTCAGAATCCAGAGTTTCGAGAAGATCGGAGGGGGTCAAAATTTCGGCCAAAAACGACAGTGTTACCCCTTATGTTTTTTTTTTCAGGTCAAAACTTTGACATCCGATATCTCGGCTCTGGAAGGGTCTAGAGCCTCCATTTTTGCGCGCTGGTCGAAGTCTCGTGGCCCTCTGTCAGAATCCAGAGTTTCGAGAAGATCGGAGGGGGTCAAAATTTCGGCCAAAAACGACAGTGTTACCCCTTATGTTTTTTTTTCAGGTCAAAACTTTGACATCCGATATCTCGGCTCTGGAAGGGTCTAGAGCCTCCATTTTTGCGCGCTGGTCGAAGTCTCGTGGCCCTCTGTCAGAATCCAGAGTTTCGAGAAGATCGGAGGGGGTCAAAATTTCGGCCAAAAACGACAGTGTTACCCCTTATGTTTTTTTTTCAGGTCAAAACTTTGACATCCGATATCTCGGCTCTGGAAGGGTCTAGAGCCTCCATTTTTGCGCGCTGGTCGAAGTCTCGTGGCCCTCTGTCAGAATCCAGAGTTTCGAGAAGATCGGAGGGGGTCAAAATTTCGGCCAAAAACGACAGTGTTACCCCTTATGTTTTTTTTTCAGGTCAAAACTTTGACATCCGATATCTCGGCTCTGGAAGGGTCTAGAGCCTCCATTTTTGCGCGCTGGTCGAAGTCTCGTGGCCCTCTGTCAGAATCCAGAGTTTCGAGAAGATCGGAGGGGGTCAAAATTTCGGCCAAAAACGACAGTGTTACCCCTTATGTTTTTTTTTCAGGTCAAAACTTTGACATCCGATATCTCGGCTCTGGAAGGGTCTAGAGCCTCCATTTTTGCGCGCTGGTCGAAGTCTCGTGGCCCTCTGTCAGAATCCAGAGTTTCGAGAAGATCGGAGGGGGTCAAAATTTCGGCCAAAAACGACAGTGTTACCCCTTATGTTTTTTTTTCAGGTCAAAACTTTGACATCCGATATCTCGGCTCTGGAAGGGTCTAGAGCCTCCATTTTTGCGCGCTGGTCGAAGTCTCGTGGCCCTCTGTCAGAATCCAGAGTTTCGAGAAGATCGGAGGGGGTCAAAATTTCGGCCAAAAACGACAGTGTTACCCCTTATGTTTTTTTTTCAGGTCAAAACTTTGACATCCGATATCTCGGCTCTGGAAGGGTCTAGAGCCTCCATTTTTGCGCGCTGGTCGAAGTCTCGTGGCCCTCTGTCAGAATCCAGAGTTTCGAGAAGATCGGAGGGGGTCAAAATTTCGGCCAAAAACGACAGTGTTACCCCTTATGTTTTTTTTTCAGGTCAAAACTTTGACATCCGATATCTCGGCTCTGGAAGGGTCTAGAGCCTCCATTTTTGCGCGCTGGTCGAAGTCTCGTGGCCCTCTGTCAGAATCCAGAGTTTCGAGAAGATCGGAGGGGGTCAAAATTTCGGCCAAAAACGACAGTGTTACCCCTTATGTTTTTTTTTCAGGTCAAAACTTTGACATCCGATATCTCGGCTCTGGAAGGGTCTAGAGCCTCCATTTTTGCGCGCTGGTCGAAGTCTCGTGGCCCTCTGTCAGAATCCAGAGTTTCGAGAAGATCGGAGGGGGTCAAAATTTCGGCCAAAAACGACAGTGTTACCCCTTATGTTTTTTTTTCAGGTCAAAACTTTGACATCCGATATCTCGGCTCTGGAAGGGTCTAGAGCCTCCATTTTTGCGCGCTGGTCGAAGTCTCGTGGCCCTCTGTCAGAATCCAGAGTTTCGAGAAGATCGGAGGGGGTCAAAATTTCGGCCAAAAACGACAGTGTTACCCCTTATGTTTTTTTTTTCAGGTCAAAACTTTGACATCCGATATCTCGGCTCTGGAAGGGTCTAGAGCCTCCATTTTTGCGCGCTGGTCGAAGTCTCGTGGCCCTCTGTCAGAATCCAGAGTTTCGAGAAGATCGGAGGGGGTCAAAATTTCGGCCAAAAACGACAGTGTTACCCCTTATGTTTTTTTTTCAGGTCAAAACTTTGACATCCGATATCTCGGCTCTGGAAGGGTCTAGAGCCTCCATTTTTGCGCGCTGGTCGAAGTCTCGTGGCCCTCTGTCAGAATCCAGAGTTTCGAGAAGATCGGAGGGGGTCAAAATTTCGGCCAAAAACGACAGTGTTACCCCTTATGTTTTTTTTTCAGGTCAAAACTTTGACATCCGATATCTCGGCTCTGGAAGGGTCTAGAGCCTCCATTTTTGCGCGCTGGTCGAAGTCTCGTGGCCCTCTGTCAGAATCCAGAGTTTCGAGAAGATCGGAGGGGGTCAAAATTTCGGCCAAAAACGACAGTGTTACCCCTTATGTTTTTTTTTCAGGTCAAAACTTTGACATCCGATATCTCGGCTCTGGAAGGGTCTAGAGCCTCCATTTTTGCGCGCTGGTCGAAGTCTCGTGGCCCTCTGTCAGAATCCAGAGTTTCGAGAAGATCGGAGGGGGTCAAAATTTCGGCCAAAAACGACAGTGTTACCCCTTATGTTTTTTTTTCATGTCAAAACTTTGACATCCGATATCTCGGCTCTGGAAGGGTCTAGAGCCTCCATTTTTGCGCGCTGGTCGAAGTCTCGTGGCCCTCTGTCAGAATCCAGAGTTTCGAGAAGATCGGAGGGGGTCAAAATTTCGGCCAAAAACGACAGTGTTACCCCTTATGTTTTTTTTTCAGGTCAAAACTTTGACATCCGATATCTCGGCTCTGGAAGGGTCTAGAGCCTCCATTTTTGCGCGCTGGTCGAAGTCTCGTGGCCCTCTGTCAGAATCCAGAGTTTCGAGAAGATCGGAGGGGGTCAAAATTTCGGCCAAAAACGACAGTGTTACCCCTTATGTTTTTTTTTCAGATCAAAACTTTGACATCCGATATCTCGGCTCTGGAAGGGTCTAGAGCCTCCATTTTTGCGCGCTGGTCGAAGTCTCGTGGCCCTCTGTCAGAATCCAGAGTTTCGAGAAGATCGGAGGGGGTCAAAATTTCGGCCAAAAACGACAGTGTTACCCCTTATGTTTTTTTTTCAGGTCAAAACTTTGACATCCGATATCTCGGCTCTGGAAGGGTCTAGAGCCTCCATTTTTGCGCGCTGGTCGAAGTCTCGTGGCCCTCTGTCAGAATCCAGAGTTTCGAGAAGATCGGAGGGGGTCAAAATTTCGGCCAAAAACGACAGTGTTACCCCTTATGTTTTTTTTTCAGGTCAAAACTTTGACATCCGATATCTCGGCTCTGGAAGGGTCTAGAGCCTCCATTTTTGCGCGCTGGTCGAAGTCTCGTGGCCCTCTGTCAGAATCCAGAGTTTCGAGAAGATCGGAGGGGGTCAAAATTTCGGCCAAAAACGACAGTGTTACCCCTTATGTTTTTTTTTCAGGTCAAAACTTTGACATCCGATATCTCGGCTCTGGAAGGGTCTAGAGCCTCCATTTTTGCGCGCTGGTCGAAGTCTCGTGGCCCTCTGTCAGAATCCAGAGTTTCAAAAAGATCGGAGGGGGTCAAAATTTCGGCCAAAAACGACAGTGTTACCCCTTATGTTTTTTTTTCAGGTCAAAACTTTGACATCCGATATCTCGGCTCTGGAAGGGTCTAGAGCCTCCATTTTTGCGCGCTGGTCGAAGTCTCGTGGCCCTCTGTCAGAATCCAGAGTTTCGAGAAGATCGGAGGGGGTCAAAATTTCGGCCAAAAACGACAGTGTTACCCCTTATGTTTTTTTTTCAGGTCAAAACTTTGACATCCGATATCTCGGCTCTGGAAGGGTCTAGAGCCTCCATTTTTGCGCGCTGGTCGAAGTCTCGTGGCCCTCTGTCAGAATCCAGAGTTTTCGAGAAGATCGGAGGGGGTCAAAATTTCGGCCAAAAACGACAGTGTTACCCCTTATGTTTTTTTTTTCAGGTCAAAACTTTGACATCCGATATCTCGGCTCTGGAAGGGTCTAGAGCCCCCATTTTTGCGCGCTGGTCGAAGTCTCGTGGCCCTCTGTCAGAATCCAGAGTTTCGAGAAGATCGGAGGCGGTCAAAATTTCGGCCAAAAACGACAGTGTTACCCCTTATGTTTTTTTTCAGGTCAAAACTTTGACATCCGATATCTCGGCCCTGGAAGGGTCTAGAGCCTCCATTTTTGCGCGCTGGTCGAAGTCTCGTGGCCCTCTGTCAGAATCCAGAGTTTCGAGAAGATCGGAGGGGGTCAAAATTTCGGCCAAAAACGACAGTGTTACCCCTTATGTTTTTTTTTCAGGTCAAAACTTTGACATCCGATATCCCGGCCCTGGAAGGGTATAGAGCCTCCATTTTTGCGCGCTGGTCGAAGTCTCGTGGCCCTCTGTCAGAATCCAGAGTTTCGAGAAGATCGGAGGGGGTCAAAATTTCGGCCAAAAACGACAGTGTTACCCCTTATGTTTTTTTTTCAGGTCAAAACTTTGACATCCGATATCTCGGCTCTGGAAGGGTCTAGAGCCTCCATTTTTGCGCGCTGGTCGAAGTCTCGTGGCCCTCTGTCAGAATCCAGAGTTTCGAGAAGATCGGAGCGGGTCAAAATTTCGGCCAAAAACGACAGTGTTACCCCTTATGTTTTTTTTCAGGTCAAAACTTTGACATCCGATATCTCGGCTCTGGAAGGGTCTAGAGCCTCCATTTTTGCGCGCTGGTCGAAGTCTCGTGGCCCTCTGTCAGAATCCAGAGTTTCGAGAAGATCGGAGGGGGTCAAAATTTCGTCCAAAAACGACAGTGTTACCCCTTATGTTTTTTTTTCAGGTCAAAACTTTGACATCCGATATCTCGGCTCTGGAAGGGTCTAGAGCCTCCATTTTTGCGCGCTGGTCGAAGTCTCGTGGCCCTCTGTCAGAATCCAGAGTTTCGAGAAGATCGGAGGGGGTCAAAATTTCGGCCAAAAACGACAGTGTTACCCCTTATGTTTTTTTTTCAGGTCAAAACTTTGACATCCGATATCTCGGCTCTGGAAGGGTCTAGAGCCTCCATTTTTGCGCGCTGGTCGAAGTCTCGTGGCCCTCTGTCAGAATCCAGAGTTTCAAGAAGATCGGAGGGGGTCAAAATTTCGGCCAAAAACGACAGTGTTACCCCTTATGTTTTTTTTTTCAGGTCAAAACTTTGACATCCGATATCTCGGCTCTGGAAGGGTCTAGAGCCTCCATTTTTGCGCGCTGGTCGAAGTCTCGTGGCCCTCTGTCAGAATCCAGAGTTTCGAGAAGATCGGAGGGGGTCAAAATTTCGGCCAAAAACGACAGTGTTACCCCTTATGTTTTTTTTTCAGGTCAAAACTTTGTCATCCGATATCTCGGCTCTGGAAGGGTCTAGAGCCTCCATTTTTGCGCGCTGGTCGAAGTCTCGTGGCCCTCTGTCAGAATCCAGAGTTTCGAGAAGATCGGAGGGGGTCAAAATTTCGGCCAAAAACGACAGTGTTACCCCTTATGTTTTTTTTTTTCAGGTCAAAACTTTGACATCCGATATCTCGGCTCTGGAAGGGTCTAGAGCCTCCATTTTTGCGCGCTGGTCGAAGTCTCGTGGCCCTCTGTCAGAATCCAGAGTTTCGAGAAGATCGGAGGCGGTCAAAATTTCGGCCAAAAACGACAGTGTTACCCCTTATGTTTTTTTTCAGGTCAAAACTTTGACATCCGATATCTCGGCCCTGGAAGGGTCTAGAGCCTCCATTTTTGCGCGCTGGTCGAAGTCTCGTGGCCCTCTGTCAGAATCCAGAGTTTCGAGAAGATCGGAGGGGGTCAAAATTTCGGCCAAAAACGACAGTGTTACCCCTTATGTTTTTTTTTCAGGTCAAAACTTTGACATCCGATATCTCGGCCCTGGAAGGGTATAGAGCCTCCATTTTTGCGCGCTGGTCGAAGTCTCGTGGCCCTCTGTCAGAATCCAGAGTTTCGAGAAGATCGGAGGGGGTCAAAATTTCGGCCAAAAACGACAGTGTTACCCCTTATGTTTTTTTTTCAGGTCAAAACTTTGACATCCGATATCTCGGCTCTGGAAGGGTCTAGAGCCTCCATTTTTGCGCGCTGGTCGAAGTCTCGTGGCCCTCTGTCAGAATCCAGAGTTTCGAGAAGATCGGAGCGGGTCAAAATTTCGGCCAAAAACGACAGTGTTACCCCTTATGTTTTTTTTCAGGTCAAAACTTTGACATCCGATATCTCGGCTCTGGAAGGGTCTAGAGCCTCCATTTTTGCGCGCTGGTCGAAGTCTCGTGGCCCTCTGTCAGAATCCAGAGTTTCGAGAAGATCGGAGGGGGTCAAAATTTCGTCCAAAAACGACAGTGTTACCCCTTATGTTTTTTTTTCAGGTCAAAACTTTGACATCCGATATCTCGGCTCTGGAAGGGTCTAGAGCCTCCATTTTTGCGCGCTGGTCGAAGTCTCGTGGCCCTCTGTCAGAATCCAGAGTTTCGAGAAGATCGGAGGGGGTCAAAATTTCGGCCAAAAACGACAGTGTTACCCCTTATGTTTTTTTTTTCAGGTCAAAACTTTGACATCCGATATCTCGGCTCTGGAAGGGTCTAGAGCCTCCATTTTTGCGCGCTGGTCGAAGTCTCGTGGCCCTCTGTCAGAATCCAGAGTTTCAAGAAGATCGGAGGGGGTCAAAATTTCGGCCAAAAACGACAGTGTTACCCCTTATGTTTTTTTTTCAGATCAAAACTTTGACATCCGATATCTCGGCTCTGGAAGGGTCTAGAGCCTCCATTTTTGCGCGCTGGTCGAAGTCTCGTGGCCCTCTGTCAGAATCCAGAGTTTCGAGAAGATCGGAGGGGGTCAAAATTTCGGCCAAAAACGACAGTGTTACCCCTTATGTTTTTTTTTCAGGTCAAAACTTTGACATCCGATATCTCGGCTCTGGAAGGGTCTAGAGCCTCCATTTTTGCGCGCTGGTCGAAGTCTCGTGGCCCTCTGTCAGAATCCAGAGTTTCGAGAAGATCGGAGGGGGTCAAAATTTCGGCCAAAAACAACAGTGTTACCCCTTATGTTTTTTTTTTTCAGGTCAAAACTTTGACATCCGATATCTCGGCTCTGGAAGGGTCTAGAGCCTCCATTTTTGCGCGCTGGTCGAAGTCTCGTGGCCCTCTGTCAGAATCCAGAGTTTCGAGAAGATCGGAGGGGGTCAAAATTTCGGCCAAAAACGACAGTGTTACCCCTTATGTTTTTTTTCAGGTCAAAACTTTGACATCCGATATCTCGGCTCTGGAAGGGTCTAGAGCCTCCATTTTTGCGCGCTGGTCGAAGTCTCGTGGCCCTCTGTCAGAATCCAGAGTTTCGAGAAGATCGGAGGGGGTCAAAATTTCGGCCAAAAACGACAGTGTTACCCCTTATGTTTTTTTTTCAGGTCAAAACTTTGACATCCGATATCTCGGCTCTGGAAGGGTCTAGAGCCTCCATTTTTGCGCGCTGGTCGAAGTCTCGTGGCCCTCTGTCAGAATCCAGAGTTTCGAGAAGATCGGAGGGGGTCAAAATTTCGGCCAAAAACGACAGTGTTACCCCTTATGTTTTTTTTTCATGTCAAAACTTTGACATCCGATATCTCGGCTCTGGAAGGGTCTAGAGCCTCCATTTTTGCGCGCTGGTCGAAGTCTCGTGGCCCTCTGTCAGAATCCAGAGTGTCGAGAAGATCGGAGGGGGTCAAAATTTCGGCCAAAAACGACAGTGTTACCCCTTATGTTTTTTTTTTTCAGGTCAAAACTTTGACATCCGATATCTCGGCTCTGGAAGGGTCTAGAGCCTCCATTTTTGCGCGCTGGTCGAGGTCTCGTGGCCCTCTGTCAGAATCCAGAGTTTCGAGAAGATCGGAGGGGGTCAAAATTTCGGCCAAAAACGACAGTGTTACCCCTTATGTTTTTTTTTCAGGTCAAAACTTTGACATCCGATATCTCGGCTCTGGAAGGGTCTAGAGCCTCCATTTTTGCGCGCTGGTCGAAGTCTCGTGGCCCTCTGTCAGAATCCAGAGTTTCGAGAAGATCGGAGGGGGTCAAAATTTCGGTCAAAAACGACAGTGTTACCCCTTATGTTTTTTTTTCAGGTCAAAACTTTGACATCCGATATCTCGGCTCTGGAAGGGTCTAGAGCCTCCATTTTTGCGCGCTGGTCGAAGTCTCGTGGCCCTCTGTCAGAATCCAGAGTTTCGAGAAGATCGGAGGGGGTCAAAATTTCGGCCAAAAACGACAGTGTTACCCCTTATGTTTTTTTTTTCAGGTCAAAACTTTGACATCCGATATCTCGGCTCTGGAAGGGTCTAGAGCCTCCATTTTTGCGCGCTGGTCGAAGTCTCGTGGCCCTCTGTCAGAATCCAGAGTTTCGAGAAGATCGGAGGGGGTCAAAATTTCGGCCAAAAACGACAGTGTTACCCCTTATGTTTTTTTTTTCAGGTCAAAACTTTGACATCCGATATCTCGGCTCTGGAAGGGTCTAGAGCCTCCATTTTTGCGCGCTGGTCGAAGTCTCGTGGCCCTCTGTCAGAATCCAGAGTTTCGAGAAGATCGGAGGGGGTCAAAATTTCGGCCAAAAACGACAGTGTTACCCCTTATGTTTTTTTTTCAGGTCAAAACTTTGACATCCGATATCTCGGCTCTGGAAGGGTCTAGAGCCTCCATTTTTGTGCGCTGGTCGAAGTCTCGTGGCCCTCTGTCAGAATCCAGAGTTTCGAGAAGATCGGAGGGGGTCAAAATTTCGGCCAAAAACGACAGTGTTACCCCTTATGTTTTTTTTTCAGGTCAAAACTTTGACATCCGATATCTCGGCTCTGGAAGGGTCTAGAGCCTCCATTTTTGCGCGCTGGTCGAAGTCTCGTGGCCCTCTGTCAGAATCCAGAGTTTCGAGAAGATCGGAGGGGGTCAAAATTTCAGCCAAAAACGACAGTGTTACCCCTTATGTTTTTTTTTCAGGTCAAAACTTTGACATCCGATATCTCGGCCCTGGAAGGGTCTAGAGCCTCCATTTTTGCGCGCTGGTCGAAGTCTCGTGGCCCTCTGTCAGAATCCAGAGTTTCGAGAAGATCGGAGGGGGTCAAAATTTCGGCCAAAAACGACAGTGTTACCCCTTATGTTTTTTTTTTTTCAGGTCAAAACTTTGATATCCGATATCTCGGCTCTGGAAGGGTCTAGAGCCTCCATTTTTGCGCGCTGGTCGAAGTCTCGTGGCCCTCTGTCAGAATCCAGAGTTTCGAGAAGATCGGAGGGAGTCAAAATTTCGTCCAAAAACGACAGTGTTAGCCCTTATGTTTTTTTTTCAGGTCAAAACTTTGACATCCGATATCTCGGCTCTGGAAGGGTCTAGAGCCTCCATTTTTGCGCGCTGGTCGAAGTCTCGTGGCCCTCTGTCAGAATCCAGAGTTTCGAGAAGATCGGAGGGGGTCAAAATTTCGGCCAAAAACGACAGTGTTACCCCTTATGTTTTTTTTTTCAGGTCAAAACTTTGACATCCGATATCTCGGCTCTGGAAGGGTCTAGAGCCTCCATTTTTGCGCGCTGGTCGAAGTCTCGTGGCCCTCTGTCAGAATCCAGAGTTTCGAGAAGATCGGAGGGAGTCAAAATTTCGTCCAAAAACGACAGTGTTAGCCCTTATGTTTTTTTTTCAGGTCAAAACTTTGACATCCGATATCTCGGCTCTGGAAGGGTCTAGAGCCTCCATTTTTGCGCGCTGGTCGAAGTCTCGTGGCCCTCTGTCAGAATCCAGAGTTTCGAGAAGATCGGAGGGGGTCAAAATTTCGGCCAAAAACGACAGTGTTACCCCTTATGTTTTTTTTTCAGGTCAAAACTTTGACATCCGATATGTCGGCTCTGGAAGGGTCTAGAGCCTCCATTTTTGCGCGCTGGTCGAAGTCTCGTGGCCCTCTGTCAGAATCCAGAGTTTCGAGAAGATCGGAGGGGGTCAAAATTTCGGCCAAAAACGACAGTGTTACCCCTTATGTTTTTTTTTCAGATCAAAACTTTGACATCCGATATCTCGGCTCTGGAAGGGTCTAGAGCCTCCATTTTTGCGCGCTGGTCGAAGTCTCGTGGCCCTCTGTCAGAATCCAGAGTTTCGAGAAGATCGGAGGGGGTCAAAATTTCGGCCAAAAACGACAGTGTTACCCCTTATGTTTTTTTTTCAGGTCAAAACTTTGACATCCGATATCTCGGCTCTGGAAGGGTCTAGAGCCTCCATTTTTGCGCGCTGGTCGAAGTCTCGTGGCCCTCTGTCAGAATCCAGAGTTTCGAGAAGATCGGAGGGGGTCAAAATTTCGACCAAAAACGACAGTGTTACCCCTTATGTTTTTTTTTCAGGTCAAAACTTTGACATCAGATATCTCGGCTCTGGAAGGGTCTAGAGCCTCCATTTTTGCGCGCTGGTCGAAGTCTCGTGGCCCTCTGTCAGAATCCAGAGTTTCGAGAAGATCGGAGGGGGTCAAAATTTCGGCCAAAAACGACAGTGTTACCCCTTATGTTTTTTTTTCAGGTCAAAACTTTGACATCCGATATCTCGGCTCTGGAAGGGTCTAGAGCCTCCATTTTTGCGCGCTGGTCGAAGTCTCGTGGCCCTCTGTCAGAATCCAGAGTTTCGAGAAGATCGGAGGGGGTCAAAATTTCGGCCAAAAACGACAGTGTTACCCCTTATGTTTTTTTTTCAGGTCAAAACTTTGACATCCGATATCTCGGCTCTGGAAGGGTCTAGAGCCTCCATTTTTGCGCGCTGGTCGAAGTCTCGTGGCCCTCTGTCAGAATCCAGAGTTTCGAGAAGATCGGAGGGGGTCAAAATTTCGGCCAAAAACAACAGTGTTACCCCTTATGTTTTTTTTTTTCAGGTCAAAACTTTGACATCCGATATCTCGGCCCTGGAAGGGTCTAGAGCCTCCATTTTTGCGCGCTGGTCGAAGTCTCGTGGCCCTCTGTCAGAATCCAGAGTTTCGAGAAGATCGGAGGGGGTCAAAATTTCGGCCAAAAACGACAGTGTTACCCCTTATGTTTTTTTTTCAGGTCAAAACTTTGACATCCGATATCTCGGCTCTGGAAGGGTCTAGAGCCTCCATTTTTGCGCGCTGGTCGAAGTCTCGTGGCCCTCTGTCAGAATCCAGAGTTTCGAGAAGATCGGAGGGGGTCAAAATTTCGGCCAAAAACAACAGTGTTACCCCTTATGTTTTTTTTTTCAGGTCAAAACTTTGACATCCGATATCTCGGCCCTGGAAGGGTCTAGAGCCTCCATTTTTGCGCGCTGGTCGAAGTCTCGTGGCCCTCTGTCAGAATCCAGAGTTTCGAGAAGATCGGAGGGGGTCAAAATTTCGGCCAAAAACGACAGTGTTACCCCTTATGTTTTTTTTTTCAGGTCAAAACTTTGACATCCGATATCTCGGCCCTGGAAGGGTCTAGAGCCTCCATTTTTGCGCGCTGGTCGAAGTCTCGTGGCCCTCTGTCAGAATCCAGAGTTTCGAGAAGATCGGAGGGGGTCAAAATTTCGGCCAAAAACGACAGTGTTACCCCTTATGTTTTTTTTTTTCAGGTCAAAACTTTGACATCCGATATCTCGGCTCTGGAAGGGTCTAGAGCCTCCATTTTTGCGCGCTGGTCGAAGTCTCGTGGCCCTCTGTCAGAATCCAGAGTTTCGAGAAGATCGGAGGGGGTCAAAATTTCGGCCAAAAACGACAGTGTTACCCCTTATGTTTTTTTTTCAGGTCAAAACTTTGACATCCGATATCTCGGCTCTGGAAGGGTCTAGAGCCTCCATTTTTGCGCGCTGGTCGAAGTCTCGTGGCCCTCTGTCAGAATCCAGAGTTTCGAGAAGATCGGAGGGGGTCAAAATTTCGGCCAAAAACGACAGTGTTACCCCTTATGTTTTTTTTTCAGGTCAAAACTTTGACATCCGATATCTCGGCTCTGGAAGGGTCTAGAGCCTCCATTTTTGCGCGCTGGTCGAAGTCTCGTGGCCCTCTGTCAGAATCCAGAGTTTCGAGAAGATCGGAGGGGGTCAAAATTTCGGCCAAAAACGACAGTGTTACCCCTTATGTTTTTTTTTCATGTCAAAACTTTGACATCCGATATCTCGGCTCTGGAAGGGTCTAGAGCCTCCATTTTTGCGCGCTGGTCGAAGTCTCGTGGCCCTCTGTCAGAATCCAGAGTGTCGAGAAGATCGGAGGGGGTCAAAATTTCGGCCAAAAACGACAGTGTTACCCCTTATGTTTTTTTTTTCAGGTCAAAACTTTGACATCCGATATCTCGGCTCTGGAAGGGTCTAGAGCCTCCATTTTTGCGCGCTGGTCGAGGTCTCGTGGCCCTCTGTCAGAATCCAGAGTTTCGAGAAGATCGGAGGGGGTCAAAATTTTGGCCAAAAACGACAGTGTTACCCCTTATGTTTTTTTTTCAGGTCAAAACTTTGACATCCGATATCTCGGCTCTGGAAGGGTCTAGAGCCTCCATTTTTGCGCGCTGGTCGAAGTCTCGTGGCCCTCTGTCAGAATCCAGAGTTTCGAGAAGATCGGAGGGGGTCAAAATTTCGGCCAAAAACGACAGTGTTACCCCTTATGTTTTTTTTTTCAGGTCAAAACTTTGACATCCGATATCTCGGCTCTGGAAGGGTCTAGAGCCTCCATTTTTGCGCGCTGGTCGAAGTCTCGTGGCCCTCTGTCAGAATCCAGAGTTTCGAGAAGATCGGAGGGGGTCAAAATTTCGGCCAAAAACGACAGTGTTACCCCTTATGTTTTTTTTTTCAGGTCAAAACTTTGACATCCGATATCTCGGCTCTGGAAGGGTCTAGAGCCTCCATTTTTGCGCGCTGGTCGAAGTCTCGTGGCCCTCTGTCAGAATCCAGAGTTTCGAGAAGATCGGAGGGGGTCAAAATTTCGGCCAAAAACGACAGTGTTACCCCTTATGTTTTTTTTTCAGGTCAAAACTTTGACATCCGATATCTCGGCTCTGGAAGGGTCTAGAGCCTCCATTTTTGTGCGCTGGTCGAAGTCTCGTGGCCCTCTGTCAGAATCCAGAGTTTCGAGAAGATCGGAGGGGGTCAAAATTTCGGCCAAAAACGACAGTGTTACCCCTTATGTTTTTTTTTCAGGTCAAAACTTTGACATCCGATATCTCGGCTCTGGAAGGGTCTAGAGCCTCCATTTTTGCGCGCTGGTCGAAGTCTCGTGGCCCTCTGTCAGAATCCAGAGTTTCGAGAAGATCGGAGGGGGTCAAAATTTCAGCCAAAAACGACAGTGTTACCCCTTATGTTTTTTTTTCAGGTCAAAACTTTGACATCCGATATCTCGGCCCTGGAAGGGTCTAGAGCCTCCATTTTTGCGCGCTGGTCGAAGTCTCGTGGCCCCTCTGTCAGAATCCAGAGTTTCGAGAAGATCGGAGGGGGTCAAAATTTCGGCCAAAAACGACAGTGTTACCCCTTATGTTTTTTTTTCAGGTCAAAACTTTGATATCCGATATCTCGGCTCTGGAAGGGTCTAGAGCCTCCATTTTTGCGCGCTGGTCGAAGTCTCGTGGCCCTCTGTCAGAATCCAGAGTTTCGAGAAGATCGGAGGGAGTCAAAATTTCGTCCAAAAACGACAGTGTTAGCCCTTATGTTTTTTTTTCAGGTCAAAACTTTGACATCCGATATCTCGGCTCTGGAAGGGTCTAGAGCCTCCATTTTTGCGCGCTGGTCGAAGTCTCGTGGCCCTCTGTCAGAATCCAGAGTTTCGAGAAGATCGGAGGGGGTCAAAATTTCGGCCAAAAACGACAGTGTTACCCCTTATGTTTTTTTTTTCAGGTCAAAACTTTGACATCCGATATCTCGGCTCTGGAAGGGTCTAGAGCCTCCATTTTTGCGCGCTGGTCGAAGTCTCGTGGCCCTCTGTCAGAATCCAGAGTTTCGAGAAGATCGGAGGGGGTCAAAATTTCGGCCAAAAACGACAGTGTTACCCCTTATGTTTTTTTTTCAGGTCAAAACTTTGACATCCGATATCTCGGCTCTGGAAGGGTCTAGAGCCTCCATTTTTGCGCGCTGGTCGAAGTCTCGTGGCCCTCTGTCAGAATCCAGAGTTTCGAGAAGATCGGAGGGGGTCAAAATTTCGGCCAAAAACGACAGTGTTACCCCTTATGTTTTTTTTTCAGGTCAAAACTTTGACATCCGATATCTCGGCTCTGGAAGGGTCTAGAGCCTCCATTTTTGCGCGCTGGTCGAAGTCTCGTGGCCCTCTGTCAGAATCCAGAGTTTCGAGAAGATCGGAGGGGGTCAAAATTTCGGCCAAAAACGACAGTGTTACCCCTTATGTTTTTTTTTTCAGGTCAAAACTTTGACATCCGATATCTCGGCTCTGGAAGGGTCTAGAGCCTCCATTTTTGCGCGCTGGTCGAAGTCTCGTGGCCCTCTGTCAGAATCCAGAGTTTCGAGAAGATCGGAGGGGGTCAAAATTTCGGCCAAAAACGACAGTGTTACCCCTTATGTTTTTTTTTTCAGGTCAAAACTTTGACATCCGATATCTCGGCTCTGGAAGGGTCTAGAGCCTCCATTTTTGCGCGCTGGTCGAAGTCTCGTGGCCCTCTGTCAGAATCCAGAGTTTCGAGAAGATCGGAGGGGGTCAAAATTTCGGCCAAAAACGACAGTGTTACCCCTTATGTTTTTTTTTTCAGGTCAAAACTTTGACATCCGATATCTCGGCTCTGGAAGGGTCTAGAGCCTCCATTTTTGCGCGCTGGTCGAAGTCTCGTGGCCCTCTGTCAGAATCCAGAGTTTCGAGAAGATCGGAGGGGGTCAAAATTTCGGCCAAAAACGACAGTGTTACCCCTTATGTTTTTTTTTCAGGTCAAAACTTTGACATCCGATATCTCGGCTCTGGAAGGGTCTAGAGCCTCCATTTTTGCGCGCTGGTCGAAGTCTCGTGGCCCTCTGTCAGAATCCAGAGTTTCGAGAAGATCGGAGGGGGTCAAAATTTCGGCCAAAAACGACAGTGTTACCCCTTATGTTTTTTTTTCAGGTCAAAACTTTGACATCCGATATCTCGGCTCTGGAAGGGTCTAGAGCCTCCATTTTTGCGCGCTGGTCGAAGTCTCGTGGCCCTCTGTCAGAATCCAGAGTTTCGAGAAGATCGGAGGGGGTCAAAATTTCGGCCAAAAACGACAGTGTTACCCCTTATGTTTTTTTTTCAGGTCAAAACTTTGACATCCGATATCTCGGCTCTGGAAGGGTCTAGAGCCTCCATTTTTGCGCGCTGGTCGAAGTCTCGTGGCCCTCTGTCAGAATCCAGAGTTTCGAGAAGATCGGAGGGGGTCAAAATTTCGGCCAAAAACGACAGTGTTACCCCTTATGTTTTTTTTTCAGGTCAAAACTTTGACATCCGATATCTCGGCTCTGGAAGGGTCTAGAGCCTCCATTTTTGCGCGCTGGTCGAAGTCTCGTGGCCCTCTGTCAGAATCCAGAGTTTCGAGAAGATCGGAGGGGGTCAAAATTTCGGCCAAAAACGACAGTGTTACCCCTTATGTTTTTTTTTCAGGTCAAAACTTTGACATCCGATATCTCGGCTCTGGAAGGGTCTAGAGCCTCCATTTTTGCGCGCTGGTCGAAGTCTCGTGGCCCTCTGTCAGAATCCAGAGTTTCGAGAAGATCGGAGGGGGTCAAAATTTCGGCCAAAAACGACAGTGTTACCCCTTATGTTTTTTTTTCAGGTCAAAACTTTGACATCCGATATCTCGGCTCTGGAAGGGTCTAGAGCCTCCATTTTTGCGCGCTGGTCGAAGTCTCGTGGCCCTCTGTCAGAATCCAGAGTTTCGAGAAGATCGGAGGGGGTCAAAATTTCGGCCAAAAACGACAGTGTTACCCCTTATGTTTTTTTTTCAGGTCAAAACTTTGACATCCGATATCTCGGCTCTGGAAGGGTCTAGAGCCTCCATTTTTGCGCGCTGGTCGAAGTCTCGTGGCCCTCTGTCAGAATCCAGAGTTTCGAGAAGATCGGAGGGGGTCAAAATTTCGGCCAAAAACGACAGTGTTACCCCTTATGTTTTTTTTTTCAGGTCAAAACTTTGACATCCGATATCTCGGCTCTGGAAGGGTCTAGAGCCTCCATTTTTGCGCGCTGGTCGAAGTCTCGTGGCCCTCTGTCAGAATCCAGAGTTTCGAGAAGATCGGAGGGGGTCAAAATTTCGGCCAAAAACGACAGTGTTACCCCTTATGTTTTTTTTTCAGGTCAAAACTTTGACATCCGATATCTCGGCTCTGGAAGGGTCTAGAGCCTCCATTTTTGCGCGCTGGTCGAAGTCTCGTGGCCCTCTGTCAGAATCCAGAGTTTCGAGAAGATCGGAGGGGGTCAAAATTTCGGCCAAAAACGACAGTGTTACCCCTTATGTTTTTTTTTCAGGTCAAAACTTTGACATCCGATATCTCGGCTCTGGAAGGGTCTAGAGCCTCCATTTTTGCGCGCTGGTCGAAGTCTCGTGGCCCTCTGTCAGAATCCAGAGTTTCGAGAAGATCGGAGGGGGTCAAAATTTCGGCCAAAAACGACAGTGTTACCCCTTATGTTTTTTTTTTCAGGTCAAAACTTTGACATCCGATATCTCGGCTCTGGAAGGGTCTAGAGCCTCCATTTTTGCGCGCTGGTCGAAGTCTCGTGGCCCTCTGTCAGAATCCAGAGTTTCGAGAAGATCGGAGGGGGTCAAAATTTCGGCCAAAAACGACAGTGTTACCCCTTATGTTTTTTTTTCAGGTCAAAACTTTGACATCCGATATCTCGGCTCTGGAAGGGTCTAGAGCCTCCATTTTTGCGCGCTGGTCGAAGTCTCGTGGCCCTCTGTCAGAATCCAGAGTTTCGAGAAGATCGGAGGGGGTCAAAATTTCGGCCAAAAACGACAGTGTTACCCCTTATGTTTTTTTTTCAGGTCAAAACTTTGACATCCGATATCTCGGCTCTGGAAGGGTCTAGAGCCTCCATTTTTGCGCGCTGGTCGAAGTCTCGTGGCCCTCTGTCAGAATCCAGAGTTTCGAGAAGATCGGAGGGGGTCAAAATTTCGGCCAAAAACGACAGTGTTACCCTTATGTTTTTTTTTCAGGTCAAAACTTTGACATCCGATATCTCGGCTCTGGAAGGGTCTAGAGCCTCCATTTTTGCGCGCTGGTCGAAGTCTCGTGGCCCTCTGTCAGAATCCAGAGTTTCGAGAAGATCGGAGGGGGGTCAAAATTTCGGCCAAAAACGACAGTGTTACCCCTTATGTTTTTTTTTCAGGTCAAAACTTTGACATCCGATATCTCGGCTCTGGAAGGGTCTAGAGCCTCCATTTTTGCGCGCTGGTCGAAGTCTCGTGGCCCTCTGTCAGAATCCAGAGTTTCGAGAAGATCGGAGGGGGTCAAAATTTCGGCCAAAAACGACAGTGTTACCCCTTATGTTTTTTTTCAGGTCAAAACTTTGACATCCGATATCTCGGCTCTGGAAGGGTCTAGAGCCTCCATTTTTGCGCGCTGGTCGAAGTCTCGTGGCCCTCTGTCAGAATCCAGAGTTTCGAGAAGATCGGAGGGGGTCAAAATTTCGGCCAAAAACGACAGTGTTACCCTTATGTTTTTTTTTCAGGTCAAAACTTTGACATCCGATATCTCGGCTCTGGAAGGGTCTAGAGCCTCCATTTTTGCGCGCTGGTCGAAGTCTCGTGGCCTCTGTCAGAATCCAGAGTTTCGAGAAGATCGGAGGGGGTCAAAATTTCGGCCAAAAACGACAGTGTTACCCCTTATGTTTTTTTTTCAGGTCAAAACTTTGACATCCGATATCTCGGCTCGGAAGGGTCTAGAGCCTCCATTTTTGCGCTGGTCGAAGTCTCGTGGCCCTCTGTCAGAATCCAGAGTTTCGAGAAGATCGGAGGGGGTCAAAAATTTCGGCCAAAAACGACAGTGTTACCCCTTATGTTTTTTTTTCAGGTCAAAACTTTGACATCCGATATCTCGGCTCTGGAAGGGTCTAGAGCCTCCATTTTTGCGCGCTGGTCGAAGTCTCGTGGCCCTCTGTCAGAATCCAGAGTTTCGAGAAGATCGGAGGGGGTCAAAATTTCGGCCAAAAACGACAGTGTTACCCCTTATGTTTTTTTTTCAGGTCAAAACTTTGACATCCGATATCTCGGCTCTGGAAGGGTCTAGAGCCTCCATTTTTGCGCGCTGGTCGAAGTCTCGTGGCCCTCTGTCAGAATCCAGAGTTTCGAGAAGATCGGAGGGGGTCAAAATTTCGGCCAAAAACGACAGTGTTACCCCTTATGTTTTTTTTTCAGGTCAAAACTTTGACATCCGATATCTCGGCTCTGGAAGGGTCTAGAGCCTCCATTTTTGCGCGCTGGTCGAAGTCTCGTGGCCCTCTGTCAGAATCCAGAGTTTCGAGAAGATCGGAGGGGGTCAAAATTTCGGCCAAAAACGACAGTGTTACCCCTTATGTTTTTTTTTTCAGGTCAAAACTTTGACATCCGATATCTCGGCTCTGGAAGGGTCTAGAGCCTCCATTTTTGCGCGCTGGTCGAAGTCTCGTGGCCCTCTGTCAGAATCCAGAGTTTCGAGAAGATCGGAGGGGGTCAAAATTTCGGCCAAAAACGACAGTGTTACCCCTTATGTTTTTTTTTTCAGGTCAAAACTTTGACATCCGATATCTCGGCTCTGGAAGGGTCTAGAGCCTCCATTTTTGCGCGCTGGTCGAAGTCTCGTGGCCCTCTGTCAGAATCCAGAGTTTCGAGAAGATCGGAGGGGGTCAAAATTTCGGCCAAAAACGACAGTGTTACCCCTTATGTTTTTTTTTCAGGTCAAAACTTTGACATCCGATATCTCGGCTCTGGAAGGGTCTAGAGCCTCCATTTTTGCGCGCTGGTCGAAGTCTCGTGGCCCTCTGTCAGAATCCAGAGTTTCGAGAAGATCGGAGGGGGTCAAAATTTCGGCCAAAAACGACAGTGTTACCCCTTATGTTTTTTTTTCAGGTCAAAACTTTGACATCCGATATCTCGGCTCTGGAAGGGTCTAGAGCCTCCATTTTTGCGCGCTGGTCGAAGTCTCGTGGCCCTCTGTCAGAATCCAGAGTTTCGAGAAGATCGGAGGGGGTCAAAATTTCGGCCAAAAACGACAGTGTTACCCCTTATGTTTTTTTTTCAGGTCAAAACTTTGACATCCGATATCTCGGCTCTGGAAGGGTCTAGAGCCTCCATTTTTGCGCGCTGGTCGAAGTCTCGTGGCCCTCTGTCAGAATCCAGAGTTTCGAGAAGATCGGAGGGGGTCAAAATTTCGGCCAAAAACGACAGTGTTACCCCTTATGTTTTTTTTTCAGGTCAAAACTTTGACATCCGATATCTCGGCTCTGGAAGGGTCTAGAGCCTCCATTTTTGCGCGCTGGTCGAAGTCTCGTGGCCCTCTGTCAGAATCCAGAGTTTCGAGAAGATCGGAGGGGGTCAAAATTTCGGCCAAAAACGACAGTGTTACCCCTTATGTTTTTTTTTCAGGTCAAAACTTTGACATCCGATATCTCGGCTCTGGAAGGGTCTAGAGCCTCCATTTTTGCGCGCTGGTCGAAGTCTCGTGGCCCTCTGTCAGAATCCAGAGTTTCGAGAAGATCGGAGGGGGTCAAAATTTCGGCCAAAAACGACAGTGTTACCCCTTATGTTTTTTTTTCAGGTCAAAACTTTGACATCCGATATCTCGGCTCTGGAAGGGTCTAGAGCCTCCATTTTTGCGCGCTGGTCGAAGTCTCGTGGCCCTCTGTCAGAATCCAGAGTTTCGAGAAGATCGGAGGGGGTCAAAATTTCGGCCAAAAACGACAGTGTTACCCCTTATGTTTTTTTTTCAGGTCAAAACTTTGACATCCGATATCTCGGCTCTGGAAGGGTCTAGAGCCTCCATTTTTGCGCGCTGGTCGAAGTCTCGTGGCCCTCTGTCAGAATCCAGAGTTTCGAGAAGATCGGAGGGGGTCAAAATTTCGGCCAAAAACGACAGTGTTACCCCTTATGTTTTTTTTTCAGATCAAAACTTTGACATCCGATATCTCGGCTCTGGAAGGGTCTAGAGCCTCCATTTTTGCGCGCTGGTCGAAGTCTCGTGGCCCTCTGTCAGAATCCAGAGTTTCGAGAAGATCGGAGGGGGTCAAAATTTCGGCCAAAAACGACAGTGTTACCCCTTATGTTTTTTTTTCAGGTCAAAACTTTGACATCCGATATCTCGGCTCTGGAAGGGTCTAGAGCCTCCATTTTTGCGCGCTGGTCGAAGTCTCGTGGCCCTCTGTCAGAATCCAGAGTTTCGAGAAGATCGGAGGGGGTCAAAATTTCGGCCAAAAACGACAGTGTTACCCCTTATGTTTTTTTTTCAGGTCAAAACTTTGACATCCGATATCTCGGCTCTGGAAGGGTCTAGAGCCTCCATTTTTGCGCGCTGGTCGAAGTCTCGTGGCCCTCTGTCAGAATCCAGAGTTTCGAGAAGATCGGAGGGGGTCAAAATTTCGGCCAAAAACGACAGTGTTACCCCTTATGTTTTTTTTTCAGGTCAAAACTTTGACATCCGATATCTCGGCTCTGGAAGGGTCTAGAGCCTCCATTTTTGCGCGCTGGTCGAAGTCTCGTGGCCCTCTGTCAGAATCCAGAGTTTCAAAAAGATCGGAGGGGGTCAAAATTTCGGCCAAAAACGACAGTGTTACCCCTTATGTTTTTTTTTCAGGTCAAAACTTTGACATCCGATATCTCGGCTCTGGAAGGGTCTAGAGCCTCCATTTTTGCGCGCTGGTCGAAGTCTCGTGGCCCTCTGTCAGAATCCAGAGTTTCGAGAAGATCGGAGGGGGTCAAAATTTCGGCCAAAAACGACAGTGTTACCCCTTATGTTTTTTTTTCAGGTCAAAACTTTGACATCCGATATCTCGGCTCTGGAAGGGTCTAGAGCCTCCATTTTTGCGCGCTGGTCGAAGTCTCGTGGCCCTCTGTCAGAATCCAGAGTTTCGAGAAGATCGGAGGGGGTCAAAATTTCGGCCAAAAACGACAGTGTTACCCCTTATGTTTTTTTTTTTCAGGTCAAAACTTTGACATCCGATATCTCGGCTCTGGAAGGGTCTAGAGCCTCCATTTT
>JBBNEX010000599.1:0-21534 GCA_038021265.1 Cyprinella venusta
TTGAGCCTGAAAGTCAATTTTAAATAATGGTAATTATTAGATAAAATCAGTAGTTAAAGCCAGTTTTCTAAAATAAAGTAACTTAAACCTTAATTTACTTTTTAGATGTTAAAAAAGCAGATATTAAAAGCAAGGGATCAATACATTGATGCGAAGATGGTTTAGGTTTAGCTATCGCGACTGCGCGTATTTAATAATGTCCGGAACAACAACCCAAGAAGTTCAAGCTCTTTTAGCTGCAGAAAGAAGAGCTAACGAACTAGTTTCGGATGCTAAGAAAAGTAATTTTTTTCTCAATAATTAGGAAAAAATCTAAGACTGAAACAAGCCAAAGATGAAGCTCTTGTAGAAATTGAAAAATTTAAAAATGAATGTGAAGAAAACTACAAAAATAAACTTCGAGATGTGATTAATTTTATTTTATTTTAGCAAGAAGATAGCGAATCCCTCAAAGCTTTTGCTGATCAACAAAAAACAGAAAAGCTACAAGAAATGCGCAACAATATTGAAGCCCATAGAGAAAAAGCAATTGAAGAAATATTGAATTCTGTTAAAATTATAAACCCAAAACTTCATCCTAACTTCGAAAAATAGTGATTCCTCATATCAAATAATTTTTATAATCATCCGAATAGATAGTGTATTCAATGGCAAAAATTTTACGCCGAAGCTTCTAATCTTCTGCCCTGCTCAATATTTTAGGTCATATTTCGTATTTACTTTATCTAGAGTGATTGGTAAATGTCAATTATGACACATATACGGCACAATAGATTTTCTATCTTCCTCCTACCTGATCTTAAATTTTTGCTTATAAACTGCCTTTTAATCACCAAATTCTCTAGTTTAATCTATTTTGA
This sequence comes from Cyprinella venusta, assembly GCA_038021265.1. NCBI lineage: Eukaryota > Metazoa > Chordata > Actinopteri > Cypriniformes > Leuciscidae > Cyprinella > Cyprinella venusta. The sequence continues at coordinate 861 of JBBNEX010000599.1, forward strand.
ACTTAAAAAATTTTAAAAAAATGATTATGGCTTTTAAAAAATCTACTGTCAGGATTAGTAACATTTTCCCGTCCAATATCACATTTAAGGTCAATGAATCGGTGGTTGAATTATTAATAATCATCAACTTTCCTATTATTGTCTTTTATAAAATGTTTTGTCGACTTTTATCCATGAAAAATTTATAATCTTCCGAATCCTGATTAAATCTCATGTCTCTAAGTTTAATTTAGAGTTAGACTTATTGCTAATACTAAAAAACAGTAAGCTGGACACTTAAGACTTGTTTTTAGTCATCAATAATTTCACCATAACCAAATTATATTTTTAAGCTTCCTTTATTAGCACATTATTGTATCCTCAATAAAAATACGATTTAATCCATAAGGAATTTATTATATCTAAGTTTAGTATAAAAATTTTTAACGTTGATTTTACTCTCTTATTAAACCTAGATGCTAGCCTTATAAATAAAGGAAAGGTAAATCAACACAGGAGTGCTAAATAATTTCCCTATTACGGCCGCACAAATTGTGTAACTGGGGCTTCATACTGATATTGTATTTTTAATGATAGTCAAGGCCGCAAATAAATCGAAATAACTAAGACAATCTTTTCCTCATCATTTTATACCTTTTGGATATTTTATTAAATTTTTGAATCGAAACTTTGTACACAGTATCTTAATCAATAACTAAAGACTATAGTTAAAAAGGATCAAAAAAAATTACCCGGCCGCAAAAATAACTCCCAAGGCAACCGGCGGCCTTAGGAATCCGGGTGGTCCACTCCTAATCTATATTATGCTTTACAAAATCCTTATTAAATTGAACTTACGGTGGCTTATTTCAACTGAGATAAAAATTAAAAATTATGAATATTTAAATTAAAGAGTCTCATAATTAATTACACTTGTGTTTCTTCCATAATAATCTTAGATGGAATCAACCCTCTCTCGCGCGATGCTAAGACTATCGTACAAAATATAAAAAACGTTAATTTGTTTTAACTATTATAAATTTTAATAGAACAAAACTAAATTTGCTCCTAAAATTAGATCTTATTGTGCTTTAATGGGATTTAATTGTCTTCTTCAAATGATCAAATAATGAATTTTGGTGGATAGTCTAGCATGGTTTTAGGTTTAAACAATGACTATTTGTATTATTTAATGTTCTTCTATCATAATCAAGTGCTTTTTTAACGAAAAAATACTAAAAATTGAGAAAAAAGTATGATTTTTTCATAAGTTTACTTTCACTGATTCAATTAAGAAATAATATGTTAATATAACGATGGTGTTCGGAAACTAATTCATATTTTAATTAATATAAAATTATTTTTCAAGAAGGAAATCGATCGATAAGTTTTAATATTCCTGCAAAAATTATGAATAATATCAAAAATCTTTATTTTTATTGAACATTTTTTTCTCTTGAAATTGTTTCACAACCATCGTCAGAAGTTTTGAAAATTATTGTCGCTTCTTCAAGGCGCAGTTGGAAAATTACGATATATATATATATATTTAAGGAATCAGGAATAAATTCACATACTGTACCCTATAATCATCATTAACCGGCGTATAAATGTTAATTAAATGATCAACATCTGTGATACCATAAGAAAATAAAGGGAGGAAGAATAATAAAACAATCAATATCTATGTCAAATTGTTTCTCCTTTAATATATCGTTCAACAATAGACCAGGTGGTTAATAGTGGGTCCACTTATTACATAAATATTAGGTATACCGCTTATTCGTTGCCGATGCCTTGACATACACTAATATCTATGATTTTTATGTGATATTTACCATTTTTTGCCTTTAATGATTAAATTGAATAAACCTGATGCCAGTATACAAAATTTTTTTATACACACAATTTACGACTTATTACCGAAACTAATATAGATAAAATAGAACAGTTTTATTGCATATCATCAATAATATAATCAAAGATCAGATTCACACGGCCTGTTTCAAGATTTACAGAGATTGCAAATATCAAAACTCAATTTATTTTTTAAATAGTATAATTGATCACGTTTTACTATTTATTTCAATATAAAGGGGGTCATAAAATGTATCTACCAAAAGTTTTATTCTATGAATCGTGACATTTTTAATATTTTTTAATAAAAACATGGAACCTTTGTATGACACGTGCAAATTTTGGCTTTATATAAAATACTTTCGACTTTTCGTTTTTTGCTTTCTTTTTGATAAAAATGCATTAAATTTACGATAAAAAACGAATAATAAACGTAAATAAGAAATTTCTGCCTCATAGTTTAATTTTTCAAATCCTATTACCTTTTGCTTCGATCATTCTTTTTAAACGGACCTCAAAATAGGTATAAAATTGTTTAAAATATCAGTGTTTATATTCAATATTTCGTCAATTATATGCGTTTTCAATTCAATGAGATTTTCGGGATTTGTAGAATATATTATAAGGGGTTAAAACCCATAGTGAAACTTGATTTTATGTTTTATTACTCTCTCCCATTTTAATTAATTTTTGGAGCATGAAAGGCGTTCTTCAAGTGACAAACTAACCATTTTAAATAAGTGACGAAGATATCCGATTATTATAAAAATTTAATGCCCATTCATAAAACTTAGACTCCTTAATTTTTATTCCAACTAATTTAAAATTCGTGAAATATCAGATAAAACTTTTGGTTGGTACATTTAGGAATAACATGTATCTGAAACAAAATAAGAAAATTGTGACATATTTACTTAATTTAATTATCATAAAGAGTTTCAATTCTTAATTCCAATATTCACATCCTTCTCTAGAATTTCTATTAGTGATATAAAAGAATTTTTTTTTATACCCTCACAAACATTGTAAACAATTTTTTAAAACACATTTAATAAATTTTTGCATAAGATAAACCAAAATGAATAAAATAAACAAAAAATAATGATGGAATTTGTACAAGGATTTTATAAATTGTCAAACTTGAACTAATAGCTAGATTAAATGATGTCCTTTTAGTTTATCGACGATATTCAATTGTAGTCGCCTTGAATAGAAAAAATTCGTATAATTAAAAAAATCAATCTAAGTCACTTAGGACAGTCCATGGTTAGCTAAGATTGGGTAAAATAATTACGAGACTGAAAAATTTATATTAAATTAAAATGAATTATTGGAGCAAACACCGACTTTTATTTCATAGATTTTATATGAAAATAATGCGTTAAAGTACTAATAATACAGCGTTGATCATTCCAAAATTTCAATAACTTTAAATTTTGTGTAGTAATAATAAATTATGAATGAGTTATTGCACTTTTAAGACTAATTTTATCGAACCCTTCAACTAAAAATTATAATAAGCTGATCTAAAAAGTTTATAAATCTAGAATTTACGCGTGAGTAGCAAAATAATCATTTCTTTTTAAAATATTGACTTTCAATTCAAAAAATTAGATCACTAAGATTGAGTGGCAAAAAATGCTTTGGCAATGTATTTTTTATGTTTCATCCTTAAGATAACGTCTCTATTTGATGCAGTGTAATGAAAGTGAAAATTGCCTATTGTAACGTCATCAAAACGTGTCTTGCCGCATGCGGCCAAAATACAAATAAATAATAATATAATTAGTCCTTAACATTTCCTCCCCTCTAAGAAATCGTCATACGGAAGTTTAGGGGTTTTCCTTATTCGTGTAGATCTTCGCAAATCATGATTTTCTGATTGGGTATCCTTTTGCTCTTCTTTGTGTTCTTCTGGTTTTGACCTTTCAGTAGAGATTTCTTCGTAGGTTTCATCTTCGATCTTCGCATCCTCTTCATTAGCTTTAACCCTTTCTCGAAGATGATCGGCGTGTTTTCTCTGAAGCTTTCCGTCCTGCTCCACATGATAAGATAAAGGCCCAGTCCGCTTCACAACTTGCGCTGCCTCATACGTTCCAGTAGCCGGGTTTCTGCTCCATACTTCCTCTCCCTCTCCCTCTTCAAATTCTTTCTCTTTAGCTTTGGTATCGTGGTAAAACTTCTGTTTATATTTTGCCATATCCATATTCTTGATAACGTTCGGTCTAATATTTTCAAATACAGTGTTAAGTTTTCGGCCTAAAAGCATTTCAGCAGGGGATCTTCCTGTCGAACTATGTGGACTTGATCGAAGGTTTAAAAGTACATTAGACAAACATTGTATTTTGTCATTATTTTGTCTTCGTTCAGCAAGGTATCTCGACTTAAAAGTTCTTATAATTCTTTCAGCCGCCCCGTTAGTTCGACTATGGTACGGAGTGGATTTCAGATGTTTGATTTGCAATTCACCGCAGAATTCTTTGAATTTTTCACTCGAGAAGCAAGTACCGTTGTCCGTAACAATCGTTTCCGGCAGACCAAACCTTGAGAAATACGTTCTTAGGACATTGATCGTCACGGCTGATGAAGGGTGGGAAACTGGGCAAATTTCGATCCACTTCGAAAAAGCATCGATCGTAATCAACCAAGATTTCCCATCAAAAGGTCCTGTATAATCCAGGTGTAAGCGCTTCCAAGGGCCACTCGGAATGTCCCAAGAATATATGGGCGTTTCGCAATCTTTGTTGCGGTATTTTTGACAATCGTGGCACGATTTAACAAAGATCTCAATTTCATTCATTATTTTTGGTCAAAATACATGTAATTTGGCTGATTCCTTCATAGAATTGATCCCAGGGTGTCCCTCGTGTAATCGTCGCAGAACAACCTTTTGCAAGCTCTTTGGAATAACGATTCTGTGTCCCCACATCACAATTCCCTCTTCCCAGGACAGTTGATGGGATAACTCAAAGTATGGTTTTACATCTTCCTCAAGATGTTGCCTATTGGGCCATCCTTTAGCAATATATGTAATAACTTTAAATAAAATCGGGTCTTTTTCAGTTTCCTTTCTCAGGGAAACTTTAGTCAATTCTATTTCTTCTAGTTTTAATTGAAGCAATCTTCCTTGCTTCTGATCTACTTTGTCATTTATAGAAAAGCTGCCCTGTTCCGCTGCGATTGGTAATCGAGAAAGCATATCGGCTAGTATATTAAATTTTCCTTTTCTGTAATCAATACTAAAGTCATATTTTTGTAATTCGATAGCCCATCGGTCGGTTCTTGAAAGAGCTAATTTTGGCAGTTGCTTCTTGGGAGAAAATATATATTGTAGGGGCTTGTGGTCCGTCCTAAGTTTAAAATGCCTTCCGTAAAGATATTGTGAAAACTTTGTTACCGCCCAAATGATGGCCAACGCCTCTTTATCTAGCGTCGAATAATTCTCTTCATTGATGTGTAACCGTCTCGAAGCGTAAGCTATTGGCTTTTCGATGCCGTTTTTATCCGTTTGCACCAGAACAGCGCCAATGCCTTTATTTGCAGCATCCGTTTCCAATATCATTTCAGAAGACGGATCATAGAATCCTAGTGTTTCAGATGTTGTCAATTTTCTTTTGACCTCTTTGTAAGATTTTTCTTCAAGTTCTTCCCATTTCCAGGGATTTCCTTTTTTTAAAAGATCGTGGAGAGGTGAACATATTGCCTGTAGATTCGGAATGAATCTGGAAAAGAAATTAACAGACCCTAGAAAAGACTTCAACTCAGTCTGATTCCTAGGAGACGGAGCCTCACGTATGGCAGTAATCTTCTCTTTGTCAGGGTGTATTCCATTTTTATCCAGTACGTGACCCAGAAAACGGATTGATTCACAGAAAAAACGGCATTTTTCTACCTTCGTTGTAACGCCAACATTCTCCAATCGCAGCAATAGATTGTTGAGGTTATCTAAATGTTCCTCATCTGACTTTCCTGTAATCAAGATGTCATCCAAGTACCAGGATACACCATTCAATCCTCTCAGTACCATGTCCATGAATCGTTGAAATAACGAAGGTGCCGTTGTTATGCCGAAAGGCATTCTTTTATAGCGGAAGTATCCCATGTGCGTTACTATTACAAGAAGGTATCGGGATTCTGGTTCCACCTCCATCTGCAAATATGCTTCTTTAAGGTCTACGACCGAATACTTATCTCCCTTGCCCAGTTGACTTATAACCTCTTCGAACCTAGGTAGTGGATAATTATCTTTGATTAAATAAGGATTTATTGATGCCGAAAAATCTCCGCAAATCCGAATATCCCCATCTTTTTTTGGAACGCAAACAATCGGTGTTGCCCAGGAAATTGGAGTAGTCGTTGGGTCGATAGGTTAAATCACATCTTCATCAACTAGTCTTTTCAACTCGGATTCAACTTTATTTTGGAAGCTGAATGGAACTTGACGAGATCGAAAAGATTTTGGAATGGAATTTTTATGCAGATGTAGTTTTGCTTGATATGTTCGTATTTTTCCTCTTTTATCTGAAAATACTTTGCTTCTTTTTTTTAATATTTCTTCTAATTTTATTTTAGTTTCACACGGGTTCGAATCAATCAATTTTAATTCTGAATTGGCTTGTTGAGGGATATTAATTTCAATATCGAAAGCACGAATCCAATCTAATCCGAAAATTGGGTTTTCAACCGACTCAGTAACATACGCGTCTAGTCTTCTTTCCCTCCCCGATAACACAACGTCGAGTGTTGTTTTGCCAATCACTTCAATTTTCGACCCTCCATATCCACGTAGTTTTTTATTGGATTTAGATAGCTTTGAGTTCAGATAAATCCACGTGTCCTTTGAGATACAGGACACATTTGCTCCTGTATCCAGTTGCATCGAAACTGGCTTTTTGTTTATGTAAACATGTAATATTATGCGGTCTGATTTAGATCTATCATTTTTATTAAAATTTAAAGACAACACATAATCTTGAAAATCTAATTCACTAGCTTCTAAGTGATGGAGTTTAGATGGCTCCTTTTTAAAGGTTTTCTTTGACGCGAGACATACTTTTGAAAAATGTCCAATTCTATCGCAGTTGTAACATTTCGCTTTCAACGCAGGGCATTTTGACGTTTGGTTGTGGTAACCCGGATAACCACATCTCTGGCATCTATTAGCATGTTCTTTCTTCACAACACTTAACACTTTAGTGTCTTCATATTCGTCTTTCTTATTTTGTTCGCCTTGAAGCTGTTTTGCTGATCTTCTGCTACCGAAGTGTGTCGATGCAGCCTCAACCACCTCATTTAGCTTACAAGTAGGATCAACAAACATAGTGAACAATTTTTGTTGAATTTCTGCATCATTAAAAGCCAGAAGAAACTGATCACGCAATCGGTCATGAAGAGACGTACCAAAACAGCAATTTTGAGAAGCTGTTTTAAGTCTCGCCAAGAAAACGTGAGCATCTTCGTTTTCCTCACGTAAAATTTTTGAGAAGTTGAATCGCTCCAAGAAAACATTCTTTTTGGGCTCGAAAATATTGCTCATAGAATTTACGATATTCTCTAAAGGTACTTTTCGTGATCCCCATTATCGAAATTCTCTTTGATAGTTTTATAATGTCGAGATCCAACACAATTCAGAAGTAGATCTCGTCTCAGCGAAATATGTTCAGGGATCTCTGCATTGAACCCCCGAAGGTCTACCGCCAAATAAAATCGGTCGATGTATGTCGACCAAGGTTCTGTAGTTTCTGTATAGTTTTCAAACCGAAAATCGCTTGCAAAATTAAGGAACTTGTCCTTGTCGCCATTATGTAACGTCATCAAAACGTGTCTTGCCGCATGCGGCCAAAATACAAATAAATAATAATATAATTAGTCCTTAACACCTATGGTCGATATTTTTAATACTGATTGTAATTTGCCTGACAATTAAAGGATTAAACTATAAATACGCGTGTATTAATGGATGGTTTCCTTGATGTAAGATGAAAAAGGCAGCCAGATAGTGGAATTTCGATGTCGAATACCACAGGTTGAAATTTTAGCGTTTGTGCGGCTATGAACCATAGAGGGACTGATTACTTCCACACTAATAAAGGTGTAATTTTAAGTATACTTGAAATATATACAATACTTTCGATGTTGTGAGGTGAATTATCAAAGACATAATAATTTTACGAATTAAGATTAGGTTTTTTCATAGTGTAAGCATGCTTTGATGCTATTTTTAGCGTTTCCTAGGTTCTGTACCAACTTTATTAACTTATTTATTGTGTGAATTGACTTCAAGGTTCTTAAAATATTTTTATTTGTAAAACTAGAGGATTAATCACTTTCAATTAATCTTTCATTTGAGCCAATCTTAGCATACGATTTTGTACCTGGCATTCTAATATGGTGAGAGTATAAATATTAGATCAGTGCAGACGAACCTGTTTGACATCATGGGTTACTGAAAAATTTTTTATGAAGTCGATTACCGTACTAGAAATTACAAAAATAATATCTTAAAAAAACTATTAAAATAATTTAAACTATGATAGCAAATTTACTGTTAAATAACCGTTTTATAACACATGTAGTTATTTTAAGACTTAATTAAAATACAATATTGCATGAAATCATAAGAAATGTTAATGCACAAAGATTCAAAATTAAACAATTTAAATTGTACAGTTCAAGAATATGTTTAGTGAGAAAAATGGCTTTGCATTATATTAGCAAGTTTTTTATCTGTGATTGATATTTAGTAACTTCAGCCCTCATTAAATTATCTAAATGTTTATCAGTCAACGAATTTCGTTTTTTTACTTGATATTTGTCATTACACAAAATTCAGCTTTGTAGAAAAGGTACTTAATCACATTTTCAGTGATTTTTAAAAGAATTTTGAAACAATTCGAATTTTTAGAGAATAAACACATACTTTCCAGAAATCTGTTTGGGTCGTTACCTTCTGTTTGTTATGGAGAGTCAAATTTTGTTAGATTTTAATTATTTCAAGATAAAAAACACATTCTTCTCCTCCCAGTGACTGCATTTTTGTGGCTATTCCTATGTAAAGATTTTAGTATCAAAATTCTTCTCATAAAAATTCAACTAGAGTTTTGGCGGGCCATTTTTAATCAACCTTCGGGCCGCAGGTTTGAGAGAACTATTTTTGGTATTATTGAGCAGCGTAATTTTCTCAATATCGGCTTATTAGTGATAAATCTCTGCAAAACAGCCAAACATTTGTGGCTATGTTCTTTGATCAATGATAGAATTTTATTTAAATGTCAGAAAATGATTAATTAAGATGCTTTCAATTTGTAAGAAAGCGTGAAATAAAGTAAGATTTAATTTTTTATTTTTTCTAACCGTCTGAGGGAATCTTTCACTGCACCTTAGGTTTCTATGCTAAAGCACAGATCACTGGATTCTTAGAGACTTTAGCGGTGAGATTTGGGGTCTGGATCGTGGTGCTCGCTTTTACTTCCTTTCCAGTTTAGACACCAAAGATGACTAGCTCTGGTAGTGTGAGACTTTGCATCTTCCGCACCCAATTAATCCATTCGTTGCATGCGACCACTAGGTCCGCGATGCTGCAAGCGGCGTCCGCTCTCCTGCGAAATGAAGAAAGATTTTAATTTTTATCATAGATAAGGTTATTTTCACAATTTTTTTGTTAAATATTAATCAAGACCATAAAAAATTAATGAATTACAAGTTTAATCATTTCTTCTTAACTTTAAATAAAAGATGACAATAAAAGAAGGATAGGATCAGATTAAAAATAAGACCCGCTATATTTTTTATTCGGGCTAAAATCAGTAGTTAAATATTTTTTTATTTACGCTTAATCTATTACAAGGCGTAGACTGCTAATGATTGGTACGTATAAGAATTATAAAGCGAGCCTATATGAGACAATTTTTTCATTGTGTTGAAGCAACTATTTAAGAAGGACATAATTAGGCGTAATTATTATTTGATTGTTTTATTACTAATATTTTCTTACAATTTATCCTTGAACGTACGGGAACGGCTTTTCTCCTGATCACTCATTAGACCTATATCTAAGCACAGATCTCTCGACAACAAAAGTTGCCTCATCAAATAGTAATTTTTTTATGATGAAGCATAAGTGATTGCGACTATTGTTGATCATTTTAATAGAAATTATTTTTTCAGCTGTTAATCAATGCGTTTTTCTAAAGCTATTTATCACACTAAGAATTGCAATAAAAATACAACACTGTGAGTGCCAGTCAAAAATTATGGCTCTATGCACGAACCAGTCAGGATAGAGGCTATCTAAACTTAATTTAAAATGGCCAAACGATGCTTTGAACAGTTTAATCTTCAAGAACCAAATTGCACATGCGCGGATTTTATAGATTTTAAATTATTCATGGAAGACGAAGGAAATAATGACATAGAAGATAACAATCTCAGAAAAATTATTAGATACTATTCATGCGATGTTGATGTTCTTTTTCAGATAAAAATGTATCAATAAATATCCCGTAATTACTAGTTGTCGACTAGTTGTTCCAAAACTGATTCAATCATTAGACTTGTATGAAATATGGTAAATTTTATATTAATTCACTAAGGTTTTATATTGAATGCGAATTGACATCTAATAATCATGTAATTGGTGTTAAAGCTAAGAGTCGACATAAACCAGCTGTCGAGCAAATGTTTTACCTAATTCATTATTAAAGTTGTTCATTTGATGAATGGATGATCTTTCCAATTGAAATAAAAAATATTCCCCAAGACACAAAAGTTCTATAACTAATTACAGAGGTTCAATTTAGGGTCATTTTTCTAAATTCAACAATGGGTGAAATTCCTATTGCTTCAGGTTCGATTGATGTTTTCGATCAGAACGGGTTTTTCTATGATGTAAATATTGTAGGGAAATGAGAAATTCAGAGTACGACATTTCAATGACCTACCTCATTAAAAATCTCATGAAAGAAGAGAATTCAGCTGATAATACTGTTAGAGAATATGTTAAAGAAGTTAATTTCTAATTAACCTAAGTTCATCGATAAATGTGATCGTTGTCTGCCAACTCATGATTGGTTAGACTCTATATTTTATAGATTCGTCGAAAAATTAAATCAGGTTCATAAATATGTTTTAATTAGGAAATTGAGTTAAATCCTTCTTGCATAGGTCTTAGGGTTAGATTTCAACACTTCCAGACTAGAATTCCGAATAGAATTGTTTATTATCACCCAGTTTGGAAATAATTAATAATTAAAGGACGCAAAAAAGGAACTATATTCTCAAAAATCATTTCAATTCATAATTCCCTATGATCCTGGATGTGAATTTGTGAGTTTTTAATTCAATATAAATTATTTTAGTAAATTTAATTTATTTTAACGCTCATAAATTAAAGTCATAATTCTTTGATTACTTCTTTTCGTTAATCATAAAATGTTCCCCCACCCGCGTTTTATTAGATGTTCCCTATTTTATAAATTTACGAATTAATTATCTAAAATTTATTTTATGGGGTTTTGGCATATTGCTTTTAATTTAAAAAAAATATAAAAAATGCTGATTTGATTTAATAAATTCAAAAATTATACCCGTGGAATGATTTCAACGGGATTTTTCGTTTTACTAATTCGTGATACTTTTTATTTTCATCAAAAGAAATAATATAATTCGCATATGGTACGTGGACGGAATCGCGCCCGTAGCGATGTAATTAGTAAATAACGATTCGGAAAGGAGAGTAAGTTTATTTGAAAAAACTCTCATAATAGAATTAAATAGAAGGGATAATAATAATTAAACTGAATCAAGGTCTTATTGTTTTCGCCGCAAGCGCAAACCGCCTATACATCATGAACGACATCGCAAAAAAGATTTTCAAATTTGCCACAGAATATTAAGTAAATCATCATTAAACTCAAAACTCATGTTATCGTCTTTTATATTTTTGAAATGTACAACCCCGGTAGAGTCGAAATATGACGAGTGAATGTCTTCCAGGCAATAAAATTTTGTGTACTAAGCTAGTTTTGACTATCTATCCCACTATAACCATAACTAACAGTGGCTAAATTACCCAACTTTGTTCGCACATTGATAGGCAAATAGTTCCATAGATAAACAAGCATAAATTATTATTATAACAATTTCATCGATGAAAATAAGTCATTTTATCAAGTTATGGTGTAAAATTTCATGAAACGGTATTATCTTACATTGTTGCTTGAAAAAATTATATAAATAAACATAAAAACTGCTACCCATCGTAACTAAAAAACTTTCCATTTATTTTAAAATTAATTTATAGCATCTTGTTGAGTATAGTATCTTTCTAACGATATTAATATCAATTACTAGTTCAATTGAAACAAGTAGACTCTATTTTTGTCGCATTTTATTTTACTCTGATCCGTTAATTGCCAAAATAAAAATTTGTTTGATGTAATTAATTATCATCCAAAAGATATTTTGTTGACCAATTCATTTTGAAATTATCATATTTTTTTAAAAAGTAATTTATCTCAAAATCATAAGATTTTTACTAAGATACTCCGGATTAGCTAATGTTTATTATTTTTGACAATTTTTTTGGTTATTGTTGCGTTCAGCAAGCTGAAAATGTGTGCATTTCATATTTTTTAATGACCAGTCTTTCGCATATAATAAATTTTGATCTATAGTAGGGCTATACTTGTGATCATTGAGTGGCACATATCCCGCCGAGTTCTTGGCGTTACAGTCGTGGTAAGTCTCTTCTCTGAGTTCAATTCTTATATCAAATTTTTAAATTTCTGCTATTGATTAAAAATAAATTTTTGTTAGTGGACTTATTATTATTTGTAAATTTATAATACGAATTGAAAAATTCTTATGCAATGAACTCGTAGATTCCAAAAGCAGCAGGTGCCAGCCTTTAACCGAATTAGTTGGTAATTATTCTCTTTTAGTATGAATCCTAAGCAATAAAAATTTCGATTTGGCTTCATCGTACTCCTCCATTCAATTTTCGCTCATAATTATCATCGGATTTATTGAAGTATTTATCAAAAATCAAGTTGTTTCTTTAAGATATTTCATAAGTTAAAGATGCTAAAATCAGATACGGTCTTGTTACCAAGCTCGTTGTAAGCAAAATTTTGTTATAATTTTGAGTAAAATTAATAATAAAACTTTCACATAGCCTTAAGAATTGATTTATTGAAAAAAAATTTGAACTGAGGGAAAAAAATAAAAGCCTTTTAAAGCTTATGTGTAATAACTATGACAACATTTTGTGCTGATTTTTTAAATCAAACTGTATTTTTATGGGTTTAACACCATGGATCATTTCTTTAATAATTAAAAACATTCCTTCATACTTTTCTTCGTTCTTTTTCTTGAATTAAGCTTACTTAAATGGGATAATTATGCCTTCAACATAGCATGGAAAGTGTGCTGATGGCGGAATCGATTAGCTTTAACGCCGAAAATCTTATCACTTAATCAATAGAAGCACAGTCACTTTTTTGATATTTTGCCATGTTCAATACATGATATTACTATAAGGCTTATCAGTGGAATCAATAAGAAAATCATTATTATTAAAAGTATTTTTAACTCTTTAGTTAGCAATATTAAAAAATCTATGTTAGATTTTCCTTTAAAATTATCTTATTTTGTTCTAGCTTTCCATTTCTGCATTCGTATATTAAGCTTTAAACCTGAATATGAGGGAGTTGTTTACGGAGTTAACGGAGGCTAACTTTTGGCATATGATCTGGCCTGTTAAATAAATACTTATTTATGCCATAATTCAAATACTTTGACTTAATTTCCTCCATAATTCCGATTTGGGTGATGCATCATGATTATTTGGTCAGAATTTTTTGTTTTACAGTTTGATCTGTTACACTAATCTACAATTTATACAAAATTTGTCTAAAATACAAAGTGTATTTATTTTCATATAATTAGTTTATATAAATTGCAGAATATTAATTCTCCAAGTTCAAGTTAGTAAAAGGGATCCAAAAAGAAGCGAGACGATTTACAAATGTTGTATATATTATTAAAACAGGGTTAAAATAACTTCTAAGCGATATGTCTCAAAATATATTGGAATTAATTTTAAAAATAATTATTTGCAAAGTTCTTCAAAATGTTTATTAATGACTGTAATATTCAATTACTTAAAATAGAAATTTCCCTTCATTAAATTGCCCGACTTATTTATAAAAAAAGATTTAACTATTAATATTATTCTTTAGTTTTAAATCTGTGCATATAATTAATTATATAATTTCAAAAATACTGGTTTTAAATTCACGCGCAAATAAAATATCATCAAATAAGGATCATGTTGGCAAATTATTACAACTTTTAGCGTCTGTGTTAAATAATTATAAGCACAGAAAAGGGTTGCGAAACTTATTTGACCCTTTGTACCCTTTGATAAAAGAAGTATATTTATGGTCCGCATTTCAGTACAAAAAATCTTCTTCAAAATTTTATGGCGTTAAAACATATCTTCATATCATAGTTATCCTGGTCAATCTCTTGAAACAATGAGGTCTTAAATTCCTATATTTTTATTTTATTTGACTGTAGATATTTTTGATCTGTCTTTTTTCTATATTTTATCAATAACTTCTTAATTTACCGAAAATATATCCTAGATCACACTTATGTCTCCAAAAATAGTATTTACACACAGATCAAACAAAACATAATTGAAAATTATAAAAAAAGATTATTAAATGCAAATTTTATTTTAGTCTTGCAAATTATTTGCTTTCTATCGAGTTATAGTCTGAAATTTTTCGATAGTGATCGATTCTGGATTATTTAGATCGTAAAGTTTATGGTTATTACACTAAGTTTCACCAGTGAAAATCATATTTAACAATTACTATCTGTCGTTCCCAACATTATGGCGCATTCGTGAAAACTGCGTGCGAAATTGCATAAGACAATTAAAGCTATATTATATTCCGTTATAGTCCATTTTTAAGCTTAAATGTCTTCAATTTTGCCAGAAAATACACACTTGCCTCCGGAGAGGGATTATCCCAGTAAATCACTCTTCACGGTGCATGTAAAAACGGATTGTACCCTCATGGTTACGCCACTGTCCTTAGACTTTCATTGAATATTTAAACAGGGTTATTATATAATTTTATCTTTTTCATTGTAAAATTTTCTTAGTTCCCTCATTAATTGAGCTTTATTTCCTTATAATTACGACCCTCCATTTACTCCATCCTCAAAATTTTGTTATGGCGCCCTGAGATCAAAAATTTTTTAGCAAAGTCAAAATCCGTGTTTTTAAGGAACGCAATTTAAAAAAAATTATGATATTTTGCCGCGGTAAATCATGGGTCTTATTGTAAATTGATATCTGATGCCAATTTTAGATAAAAAGATTTAGAGTGCATTTTTTTTATTTTTTCGATTGATATTAATAATATAAAATAAATAATTTCTCTTAAATTGCCGATCATTAATCGAATTTATTATTTATTTGGAAAAATTTATATCCGGGTAGTTCGCCAATAAATTCACAGCTTAATTACGACTGGTTTTTCGTAACTTTTCCAAAATTTTTAGTAACTGACTAATTTCATCAATTTAATAATATTCAGACAAATATTGTAGAAGAAAAGCATCATCTTCTTGTTAAAAGTTTACGAGCTTCTAGAAAATACCATCAGCTAAAGCCGAATGCCAAGCTCAAAAGCCAAATTGAGGTTCTATCAACTTTAATCAAAGTCAATTCTTAAAAATACTTCTGAAAAGCAGGTTATAGATAATGCCAATGATTTATTGTGGATTTACAGATATTCATTAATCGACAAGCCAGAGGTTTATAACTCCACTTGAAACTAGGCATTGGCAAAGTTTTTACTTATCGTCGATTGGAATACTGAGAAAGAAGCCGAAGAGGTAGCGAAAAATATTTTATAAGGCATTAAAATTAATGAAAAAATGGGCAAAACCATCTCCATCTCAGGCTTTAGAATTTTTTTCGGACAAATTTCGCGATCCTCGCATAAAAAATTACGCACTTTCATGCATTTCGTGTGCAACAGATGAAGTACACATAAAATAATGATCAGGAACTAAAAATATACCTTTTTATTCTGGTCTTTTCACTAAATTTTGAACCAGAAAATATCAAAAGCTCCGTACAAAATCCTAAAATATTGGAACCAGAGAATTTTATCGACTTATCGACATCTGATCATCAAGAAAGTGTGCAAATTAGGGACGAATCAACGATTTTAGCGTGCAAATTATTTGAATCATATGAGGAATATAAAGCATGGAAGCCGGGAGATAAGGTTGATCAGGCTAATAAATTAGGATAAACTTTTACATTTCTTATTAAGACGTTGCTCAGAATCTGACATCTTAGCCAATTTTTTACATTGGTATCTTAGCTTAGCTTCTTTTGAAGACGGAAAAGATAATTTAAAATCTATGTTTTATAAAGATGCTCTAAAACTCTTCTCATTTATCCTATTAAAAGTTTTATTTATACTTATAAACTTACAGGGTGATAATGATCTTCCGCAACGTCGCTATCACATAGGACTACAAATTTCTCTCATTGAAAAAATTTCTAGCATTTATAACAAAGTTAAAAAAGAATCCTCAAAACGAAAAATTCAAGTTATAAACTTAAATTAATTCAAAGATGTATTTGCTTCACGACATTTTAACATCCAATCCAAAACTGTCAGATGTCGATGTTCCTTCTCCTTTAAATCCATCCATTAAACTTCGTGAATGTATCCCAGGTCTAAATTTCCAGTCATGCTTAGATTCCTGTTTTATATTCAGCTCTGCTCAAATGCCCATAAAGTTCGCATTTACCACCGCTGACGATTCTCAATACAGTGTTTTGTTGCCTTCTTAAATCAGTTTATCTATAAACAAGGAGATGATCTTCGCCAAGATCAAGTGATTTTAACGATGATCAGTATAATGAACGAGGTTGATCTTAATTGTTACTGAGATTCTACTAAATGATAATATTGATCTTAAACTAACTCCATATATGGTGTTGGCCCTTTCCCCAAGTAACGGCCTTGTCGAATTCGTACCATCTATTCCCGTCGCTGAAGTGTTGTCGTCTCATGGTTCAATTCAGGTATTTAACTTAAGCAGTATTATAGGCCTATTTCAAAAGTGTTGCACCTGCTGAGGAATCTCCATACGGCATCGAGGCTTCAGTTTTGGAGAACTACGTTAAAAGCTGTGGTATTGAGAGTAAATTATTAATTTAGCTGGATATTCAGTCATCACGTACCTTCTTGGTATCGGCGATAGACATTTAGATAATCTTTTACTCACAAGCCAGGGTATATTATTCAAATTAATTTCTAAGGAAAGTTGTTTCATATTGATTTTGGGTACATCTTAGGGCGTGATCCTAAGATTTTGCCACCTCCAATTAAATTAAATGAAGAAATGGTATTAAGAATAATATTAAATTAGGTCGAAGGAATGGGTGGATTAAATAGCATGGAATTTGAGTATTTTTTAAAACTTTGTTCATTAACATTTATCCATCTTCGAAAGTTTGACAATAATTTAAATTTTTAGGCATGCAAATCCTATATTAAACTCATTTTCACTTCTTGTTAACTCAGATTTGGGTGAAATAAGCGCAGAACCGGAAAAAGCCGTCTTGAAGCTCTACGATAAATTTCGATTGGATCTGAATGATGACGAAGCTCACGCATACTTAATGGGACTTTTATTTGATTCTATTAATGCCGTATTTGCTTCATTTGTAGAAACTCTCCACAAATTTGCACAGGTAAAAAAATTTATAAAAATAGAAAATGCGTGGATAGATATTTCAAACTAGTTATTAACGTATTTATTTTTTCACCCAACGACAGCATTAAATCAACCATAATTTGAACGAAATAATTTTATTATAATGAGTCTTTTTGTATTAATTAAGAGCTAAATTTAAGTTTTCATAAGAAATGGTTTCCTAATTCGTCACTCGAAGTTAATTCGCGTTGAGTATTTTATCGATTCGATCATTAAAAAATTAACATTTAATGTCAATATTGCAATCAATCATGACCACCAGGTGAAAAAAACGGTGTAGAACCTAACATTTTCTTATTCAATAATCGACAAATCCTTTTTACAAACAATAAAGGCCGATCGAGTTTATCGGATTCATGAAGCCATCAAATATGACTATCGCAAGTTTCACTAATAATAAAACGATTGTCACAATGGTTACAGATATTTTATTCACGAATTAAAGAAAATCAGACTCTCTTATCAAGATTTTGTGGAGTTTTCGTGAAGTCAGAACGGTTCTACGAGCACAAACCTTAGTATTAGTTAATGGTGGCTTGATGGGTGTTTAAATAGCGAGAGTTGACGGCGTTCATCCATTAAATAATGGTGCGAAAATCATATCGTTGTTATAAACGGGAATAAAGCTGAAAAACTTGACTCAAAAATGGTATAAACTAGTGTTCTGTGTGATTTGATCGAAAGGAACTAGACAACAATCAACAAATTGTATACTCTGGAAAATTAATTTTTGTAATGTGCTTGGATTTTACAATATGTTCATTTTTGCATTCTAAAATGGTTTTTTTGGCCATATACAACATACAAGGAGTGAAAAATAATTCTTCAAAGACCCCACGAGTTCGATTTAGTTTCTCATAAAACAAATTTTTGGTTGAATTTATAAGACTTAATCAGCATAGGTATATTTTCCCTTCTGGCCAATGATAAATGGCTCTAAAAACGCTTCACTATCGCCTTTTTACAATTAATTATTGTTTTAACTTAGATTTATCTCTTGAGTATAAAGATATTTCTTGTCATTTTAGTCAACAAATTTGAAAAAATATTCAGTTTTTTTATGTCTTATTTATAATAATAGAAGTTAAATAGTTTAAATCAATGTGGAAATTTTTACATTTGCCACATCTTAAAAATTTTTATTTATTTTATTGTAAAACCTCAGAAACCTTATTCTTAGATTTTAATCTTGATTTCGGAGAGAATAGAAAAACTTATGCTACAAAAAATTAATTTGAATTATACTTAAGGATGTGGCAGGATAGTTAGAAGGAAAATAGTTCGGAGATTATTGTCTCAATCTCAGTTTGAAAATATTATTAATGACTAAAATTTTACAGAATGTAACGTTAAACTTTCTAACATAAACCTTATATTTAAAATATTGTATAATTTACGTCGGTGTCCTTTATTTAATCGTAGTGATGAATCACAGTGCTCACATCTCTAATAATTTGAAATTAAAATGAATAAAATTATTGAGTTATTATACTAAAGGAATCTTAATTTAATTTAGCCATTAATATGTTAAATTCAGCAAAAATGATTTTTTTATTGCTCAATCTTAATAATAAATGCGCCAGATGATGCTTCTTAAATAGAAGATATTTAATTTCGCTGAATTCATTATTTTTTAGCCAAATCATTACGATATTAAAGTATTATTTGACACAAAAGGAAATAAAATTATTAACATCAAAAATATTCATGTAACGGTCATTACCGACACCAAAGATTTTCCGCCGGTCGCAGAATTCTTTTAGAAAGGTTTTATTTTGTCAAAACCCGACTGTTAATGGAACTTAATTATTTATTTAGATGAGATTGTGAGGTGCCCTCGGTGGAAATTTCCGTATTTAATGTGATTGGTGAAAAGTGATTTTGAATTAAAATTATAATATTTAAATTTTTTTCATTAGTAGATTTCTCTTAATTCTCTTTAGGTGAATCTTTACCATAGTTAATTGTTATTCTTTTTTCTTTTTCTTACTTCCGCCGCCGATGGAGGACTGGGCACTACAGATTTTTAAAAATTTTTTTACGTATTCGCAGAAAAAGAATCCCTGCACAATATAAATTTAAAAGATGAATCGCTGGTGAAACTCATGGCTATGTGTAATTTCTAATTATTTATAAATAGAAATAAAATTTAAGAATATTAAGTGATAATATAACTGATACTTTAAAATAATTTGATAAATAGTCATCTT
Organism: Cyprinella venusta; assembly: GCA_038021265.1. NCBI lineage: Eukaryota > Metazoa > Chordata > Actinopteri > Cypriniformes > Leuciscidae > Cyprinella > Cyprinella venusta. Next base: position 20,726 of record JBBNEX010000599.1, read on the forward strand.
GGTGGTAAAGAGCAATCATGATAGGTCGCCTGTTAGAAATAATCGTGGTTCATCCTAGTTACGCAATTGTTAGGTTTACCTTAAAATAAGCATTTTAAGCAAATCATTAATCAAATCGAAAATTGTTCAAACTAAAAATATAGTGAAAATATAAAATTCTTATGATCTGAAATCTTACCAAAAAGATTTAACGCAAAGAGTTGAAAAATACAAAAAATGAATAAAATTTTTAAATCATGTTTGATTAAAAAAAATGAAATCAAATCAGTCATTTGTAAATATTTCAAAGGTCAGAATATTATGATAATGATTACTAACGTAAATGCATAAAAGTTACTGAGCAGCGCTGGACGACATAACGAAGAAAAAATGAAATTTTAATAACTAAGATATTAAGAAGGAAAATAAAAATAAGGGATAATTCGTGTTAATAATTAAATTTCACACAGTGAACGAACCTCATCTCATCATGTAAATTAATCAAGACCAAGTATCTTAGCCAAGGGGATGGCGACACGCAGCCATGCAATTTTTTTGCGATCTTTTTGATTTAGAGTTATTAGTTACTAATAAATAGATTATGCCTACTGTAGATGTAAAGTTTGATAAAATATGCATAAAGTGACTCAATAAGGAATTCAAAATTTTTATTCAATTATTTTGATATATTTCCGGCGTTTAATATTATTAAATAGCTAGAGTCACTAAAATGCAAGGACTAAAAAATATTTTTTTGGCTGGAAATTCAACAAAATTTTAAGGTGGCCGTTAGTAGAAAAATAATTAAGGACCACCGATCAAAATTGCAA